>CM077266.1:22621022-22783522 GCA_039654775.1 Spinibarbus caldwelli | reverse complement strand
TATGTTCAAGTACAAACATTGGATGTATAAACATGCCTGAAGCTGCCATTTAAGACAGCGAAATGTTACCGCTTCTTGATATAAAATAGCACAGCTTGTTTTACAGCCTGATGGCTGCCATTGATCAAATAAATATCCCAACTCTCGGAATGGTAGAGCAGCCCTCCAGGAATTTCATCCAGAAATGGTGTGTTTGGATCGACAGTCCATTACAATATTTCACTTTCATTGCCTCAGGTGTCATCTCAGACACCGCTGCATGACTGCAAAAGACAGAAATTACATCTACAGTATATACGCAAATAAAAAAAGTGACAGATTAGATTAGAATTTAAAATTCCCAGCATTTAAACGGAAATCTTTCAAAGATGTTTAAATGTAAAATGTTTTTATAAGGCACATTGATTACATTTGACCCATTTTCTGACAAGCAGAGAGATGAAACATTACCTTTAAAACCATATTAACTTGAAAAAGAAGCAAAGACCTTTGTGAAATGCAGAAAATATGAGTTTGTTCTGACAAAACTTCATATCAGTGTGCTAGAACATTATAGGCTCTTGACAGGGAGATGCTTATTTACTGGTCCAAGACAATAAATAAATAAATAAATAAATAAAATACAATAAAATAAAATAAAATAAAAAAATCCACCCAAAAGAGTTTTTGGTCCCTCCTTAAAATGTAAGTCTATGGGATTTTTCTACCAATTTTATCACCCGAAAAATGTAAATGGTGCAGAAGAGTTGCACGCTGAAGTTTTATACTTATGGTTAAGGATTTGAACCATGTATGTTATGACAGATGTGTCTCTTATGATTCCATCAGTGTCTTCCAGTTTTAAGTTCTCATGATTTTGGTGTTGTACATCCTGGGACAATTTCAGCCCACACACTCCCATTTCATTCCGTTCTTTCATCTTCTTCCCTCACTTGAGAACGCTCATTTCCAAGTTAGTCGAAATGTTGCATAGCCTCTGGATATGTACGTGCGTAGACGGAGAAAGAGAAAAATTAAGATCTCTAGGATTTAAGAATAAATTTCACATTATACGTAATAGAGAATGCTTCTGAAATGGGGGAAAAATCATTTATATTTATTTTCAATACTTTCAATAATAATTTTTTAGCAATAATATATAAATATTTTAAGACAGACCTACCATGAGCTCTGAGATTGTTCAGTGATGATATATGCTTCTGTAGAATCAATAAGTTACACTAATTTCAGGTGCATTTATATATAATAATAATAATAATAATAATAATAATAATAATAATAACATTTAATTATTGAATTCCTAGTGAAAAACTACACTACCCATAATTCTGAGGAGAAATCTACCAATCAGAGATGTCACTGGTTCAACAGCAGCTCTTCAGTCCCATTACAGATTATGAAATCAAGCCTTTATATATATATTCCTTTATATAAGGTATTTTATACAATAAAAAAAGTTAAAGTGAATATAGTACAGTGGATTACAGTATTGTTATTGTTAACTAAAACTATTAAAACATCATTTTGATTAATTGAAATAAAGCTGAAATAAAATATAAATATTATATGAAAAACCCTACAAAACACTTAAATAATAAAAATAAAAATTTAAACTAACTAAAATAAAGTATGTTTAAGTACTAAAATTACTAAAAAAATAAAACTGCAATAAATATAAAAATAAATGAAAGCAAAACAGAGTATTTAAACAATAATAATAACAAAAATGACAAATATACATAACAAAATTACTAAAACTAAAATAAAAATAAATGAGAGCTAAACAGAGTTATTAAATAATAATAATAATAATAATAATAATAATAACAAATACACACAAAATGTCTAAAACTAAAAATAAATGAGAGCTAAACAAAGTTATTTAAAAAAAATAATAGGTATAAATAATATTTTAAAATAATAAATATAAATAAGAAATGCACATAACAAAATTACTAAACCTAAAATGGAAATGAAACCTGAAAATATACTAATCTGATATATAAAATCATTAAAATATTAATAAATACTATATATATATATATATATATATATATATATATATATATATAACTGGTAGTTTATTCCCTCTTTAAAGAGGCTGAATATTTTTTTTTCTCAGATTTTGAAATACTCTTTCACTTTAAATCAAAGTTTGTAATCTTGTAATCACCTTAGAGCTGGTTTCTTTGGTTCACAGCTTAAAATAATTTACTGAAGAATTTTTAATCAGCATACAGAAATAAAAAATACTTTTCAGTATTTCAATATAATTCAGTATCATTTAGGGTAAGGAAGTCTGTTCTTTTTAGCACAGAACATGCAGGAAGGTCATCAGTCTGGAACTGAGGGTGGTTTAGAAAGGTCTGGTGTTTACAGTCTTACCACAACACACCACACACATTTCATGCTCGTACCTTCTGCTCGGCTTTTAATTACCAGTATGGCACCCTCCATGCGCGCTGGCTCAGACCTCCGACCATCTGCGGCACCAGCCAAGGGACCAGACCAATGAGCCTCATTTAACACTTCCTCCAGCCGACACTAGAGTTAGCGCTCACACCGTGTGTGTGCATTTCGTGTCAATGGACTGTTTTCAGTTTACATAATCTAATATGAAATTCAAAGATTAAATTAATCCGATTATTCAGATCTGATGTTCATCACACTATCTATTGGGAATCAAAGCAGTGAGTGTTTAAATCCGCTCAAACCTGAGAAAAGAAAAGAACACAGCTTCATGAGAGTCCATGTGCATTTGCAACATGGTCTCAGTGCAAAAACATGCTTCTCTTTTCACAATACTATGTTTTGACCTCAAAACACTTTTAGTGCTTTTAGTGCTTGATTGTAAACTAATACATTCCGACATTTGAGTCACATAACCAGCAGCACGTTTGTGGCTTTTCTGATGTAGTAAACTTGCTCAGTAGCACACCTGGTACAGCATTGAACTTGCCCAATCATGAGTCATGATTAACCAGCTCAAAGATTTGTAAAAGCAAATTAAAATGACACGGTTGCTTCAGCAGTTGTTTTATCTCACATTTTCTTACACTATCAGTTATGTTTTGTGTAGGGTTTAATGAAGGTGGTACGTTATTTATTCATTTTTTTTGTAAACCTGATACAGCATTAACCTTTCAGCACCACTCACCAGATATTTAATTTGTGAACAACTATGATACTTAAAAGCAAAACATAAGTAAAACATAAACAAATTGACGTTAATTTATTTTTGATCAAATTAAACATGCATTTAGCGCCACTCACTGGACATCTTACTGTGAAAGTGTCGCAAGAGGTTCAAGAAGCAGCAATATCATTTTGCAGAAAGGTTTTTCCAATAAGCCTGGGTTGTTCTTTTTAGTAATGACAAACATAAACTTACTTTGACATGTGTAAAGGTATTTGTTTTATTTTACTTTATTTTACTATTAACATAATTCTATTATATAGTTTCATTACAATATAGTTAATAAAAAAAATAAATAAATACAATAAAATCTCTATCATCATTTACACACCCTCATGTTGTTCCAAATCTGTATGAATTTCTTTCTTCTGCAGAATAAGATATTTTGAAGAATGCTTAGGCATAAAGACAACTGGACTTTCATTGCATGGACAAACAACACGGAGGCATTTTTTAATTGACTGAGATTGAGAGATATAGACAAATTACCAAGCCAGAACTATGCAGATTTACAAGAAATTAAAATTAATAAAATTACTTTTAATGAAATGGGGCCATTCACATTGTGGTGGATTTCAAATTATCACAGTTCAAGAAATTTCACTTACAAGCTAAACATATATTGGTACTACATCATATTTAAAAGTTACACAACTTTTTGGAACTTTAAAATTTAGAATTAATAGGGGTTTGGGACAAATGTTCAGGTTAATTCATATAAAGATTCATTATATTAATAGGCCTAATTCTCCTTTTGCCCAGAAGATCGAATGGAACTGTAGGTCAGCTGTGAAATTGTCACAGGAATGGTAAAGCTAAATTCAACTGTGTTAAAAATAATAAATGAATTTTAGACACTTACATACTGTATATATGCACAAATATGAAATATGAAAATTATTTATTTATTTCTGAGGAAAACAATTGAAAATAATACATGGTAACTCTGTTTAAAAGCATCTTGCGATGGACCTTGTGGAGTTGGTTGGAAGAATATGTGTAGAAAATGCATGTGGAGATGTTATGCCATTTGAAACACCCTCTCCACACCCTTTCTGCAAAGTTTTGAACACTGCATGAGGTCTTAGCATCCTAGTGACTAACATAATCCCACATTAAACCCAAACCACAAAATTTCCTTTTTTCTAGAGTAGCATTTCCCAAACGATCTCATAGGGGCTTTCACTAACCCCTCCCTGCCTTCATCCAGGCCCACACACACACACACACACACAAATATCCCACACTGTTGTCAGAGCAGTTCCACTGGGCTGAATTTGATACAAAAACATCCTGACACTCAATTAATTTCATGTGGTCTTACTTCACAGACAGGCCCCCTAATTATACGTCAGTTCCACAATTACACCCTTTGCAATGGTGAGTGGGTGATGGACAGAATTGCTACTTGTTACACATATGTCAGTGAGGGTGAACCTAATCCCTTTCCCCTGGGAAAATGTTTGCCCTTGGTTGCATGTGTTTAGCTTACTTCAATCACACAGACAGATGTGAACAAACAAGTAACCTTCAACGCCCAACTCTGAACCAGCTCCCTTACTGTGGGCTGAAGCGTTTGCAAGGGGAAGTCAAGTTCTCATCAATGCACCACACGATAGCCACACCAGACCTAATGTTTTGGTGGGAGTTGCACTTTGCGGAAATGGTGTTTTGCTTGCATTTATATAATTTCAATCCTGTTCCTTTTGCATAAATTGCAGATTCGAGCAAAATTACAATAACCTTGATTTCATGCTCCAGCAGAAATGAATGCGATGTTAATGGGAGGAAAGAGGATGTTCCAAACCTGATTATAGGCAATCATTAAAGCACACTTACTGATGGAAGCCAACAAAATGGTAGAAATGTGAAATGGATGGACTCCCACACACTGACTCAGAGCAGAGGATTTGCTCTATTTGAATCTCGGTCTTAACGTTTAACTTGCCCTTTTTCTGTAAGTATGCATATTCTTAAAGTAGGAATTATTTCAAGCCCATCACAGCTGATTTTCAAACTCATGCTACATATAATTTCTATAAATAAGTTCTATAAATAACAAGTAAATAATAGATACAGGGGTACAAAATAACGTGAACACCAAATCATGGAAGCCTTAAACAGCCCAACTGTTTGATGTTTTAAGAACAACAGACTTTATGATTATGACTGTGTATACAAAACATGACAAGACTTCATTCGCAGAGAAGAATTGAAAGTGAATGATTGGGACAGTCAATCGCTAAAGCCAAAATCCATGAATGCTAAAACTTTAATCGCAGACACTAATGCTAAAATTTAAAAAAAAAAAAAAAAAAAAAATTAGTGGTTATAAAACCTGGACAGCTAGATATGGAGAGTTATAAAACCTGGACAATTCCCTTCTCAAACTTCTCTGAAACAACAGAACAAGATCTTCTTATAGACCACATTTAACTAGACACTATTCAGAAGTTGAATGAATCAGTTCCAAGAAGGCTGGATGCTGTACTAAAGGTAAATGGTGGTAAATCACCTTCAGATAGAAGTATTAGATGTTTCTCAGGTGTTCACATTATTTTATTCAACTCCTGTACATAGTAAGTTCTAGAAGGATTACACTTTATTTTGATAGTCCACTTTAGACATTCTACTAACTATAAGTAACTTTGTATTTACATGTCAACTACATGTCAACTAATTCTCATTCATTTGCAACTACATGTCTACTAATTCTCAGTAGGGTAGGTAGGTATGTGTGTGTGTGTGTATATATATATATATATATATATATATATATATATATATATATATATATATATATATATATATATATATATATATATATGTATATATAAATATATATATATATATATATATATATATATATATATATATGTATATATAAATATATATATATATATGTATATATATATATATATATGTATATTTATATATATATACTGTATATATAAACAACAACCATATATTAAATTGTAATAATATTTCACAATATTACTGTTTTCACCATATTTTTTTAATCAAATAAATGCAGCCAAAAAACTGACTGACCCCAAACATTTGAACAGTAATAAGTAAATTTTGAATCGATGGTTTTGCGTCATTATGCTTAAACAACAAATGCATAATATGACTCAAAAGTTACCGAGATATGTGTGGCACCAGGCCTGCTCTCCTCTGTACTTATCTGTGGATGTCTCTGTACCTTTATTGCTCTGACTTGGGGGATCGCTGGAGTGGGCAAAGCATTGCACTTGTCTGAATTAAGGTTCTAAGGAAGTAACTTGGCTTTGAGTTGCCACATACTTCCTGTAGCATATCCTTCAGTCCCTCGCGTTACTTTGTTCCTCAAACTCCCTTTATGTTCCTGTCATTTGGGACTGACACTATCACCGCTGTCCTACTCTTGTTTATGTCCAGCTGAATGACCACTACTTATTCCTCTGTCTGGATCAGGAAGTCCCTCAGGATATTACACATGCTGTCGCCCCACTACTTTCTATGAATCCTCTCACTTGTATTTTCTAACTTCTTGAACAATTCCAGCAGCTATAGATATTTCAACAACGAATCAATATTTTGAATTTCATCTTATAATTTTAATAGATTCTAAGCATACCACACAGTTTCAGTGTGTCTTGTAATACAGTAAATCACACATTACAACATAAACCTGTAAAATTTCTCTTTTGAAACATGTTTTCAACCAACCCTGTTATATTCAAAATTGGTTGAATGTTAAAGGGTTTACAATGTACATTTAAAAAGTTATTAAAGGCCTTAGATCACTCAAAAATGTATATATTTTGTCATCATTTATTCACCCTAATGTTGTCCCAAACCTGTATTATTATTATTAGTAGTAGTAGTAGTAGTAATAGTAGTAGTAGTAGTAGTAGTAGTATTTATTTATTTTATTGATTGATTGATTGCAGAATATGAAAGAACATATTTTGAAGGCCATTTAATTCTTTTCTTCTCCCCCTATACAATGAATGTGAATGGGGTCTAAAACTACAGTACACTGAATTTGATTCGCTTTCATTGTACAGACAAAAAAATATTATAACCACATTTTTCAAAACATATATAACTATATCAATATATAATGTGGAATATATTTTTATGTTCCACATCAGAAAAAAAAAAATGACATATAGGTTTGGAACATGAGGGTGAGTAAATTTACATTTACATTACATTCACATTTACATTTGATGTAAAAATGTACAATGTACATGTACAATGATGACAAAATATTAACTTTTGCATTTGACTACCAAATATTACTATACACCATCACAATATTCACAGATCTTGGTGTAGGATTTAGTTTGGAACTACTTTCACTTAGAAATTGCTAACAAATTTCACAAATAATTAAAGAAACAGAAAGTATCACATTGAAATAAACATGAAATTTTGAAGTAAAGGCTGAAAAAGTAATTTCTAGTAAAACATACTGCAGTCATCTTTGTTTTATTCACAACTTTGATTGTACAATTTTTGTATTTTGTCAGTGAAAAAAAAAATTATTTGTTAGCAGAGATTTATTAATGTTTTCATTGATTTATTATAAGAAGTGTAACCATGTTGACTTTAAGAGAACCATGTGGTCAATAAGCATTTATGGGGTCACTCCCTCAAATATGATGTCAGAAAAATCAAACTATTACTTTTAAAGGGGAAAAGGTCCAACCCAGTCCCAAGGGTTATGCAGGCTTCATGCCAGCATAATGTATCACACGCAGCATTTGCACAGTCAACACAAGGTCATCACAAGAAAAATCTGTGTTTAATTAATATAGGCAAACGGGTTCAATCTTAACGAGCTATTTATCCAACAATGAGGGGAAAAGTGCAGCGCTCTGCGATAATCCATACTTACGTTACGCAACCGGCTTGTGAAGGACACCAACCCATACTGCCATCTCAGCGTTTACACCATCAGACGGTTGATCCATACGAAATCAATGTGTGTATTGTTTGGTGAACAGAGCTATTTTTGTTTGTGACATAATTGTACTGACCAAACAGAAAAAGAGGAATGATTAGCTTTCATGCACGTGAAGTGCGAGCACAACCTTAGTTGTACTAGCACAAAACATATTTTAATACCGTAAACAAGGGCATTATAGGGTAGGTGGAGTCTTCATTTTACATCATAGGCCGTTCGCATGGTGCAGTGAGGCTAATAAAGGACGAGGAGAAACCTTTTGCGCTATTTGTCTTCTGGAAGACATAATTAATTTGCTATATGAAGTCTCTGGGCTTGTAAAACGTAGAGTCAATAAAGCAGCACACAACACTCGTGACAGGTGAATTTTATGGTAAAAGCTTTTGGAACGTTCCCACTCCGCTTAAGCGGGTGATATCATCTTACTTTAGATAAACAGGATTGAGTGCTGGAATAAGACAAAGAACAGACAACAGATGGGGAAACTGCATAGTGTGCAAGTAAAAAAAAAGGAGAAAAAACAAGCTCTAATCTTTGAAGGGCGCTGAGCCAGAGCTGTTTTTCATAGGCCTTCAGCAGAGCATGTCCCAGCCCTCATCAAATCACTGTCCTCAAATTTGTTGCGAAAAGACACACAAACACACAGATTTTTGACTATCAGCATTAGGAATGTGAAAACTTATCCACTAGGGGATCTGTGGAAAATTTGTAAGGAAAACCCCCTTCAAAACGTCTTATTGTATAATATGAGTTGCGGATAGGGTTTAATAAATTATATATAAAATAAAACAATTAAATACAATACCTTTCAAAGGTTCAGAATCTCCATATGCTCATCAAGGATACGTTTATTTGTTAAAAACATAGCAAAAACAGTAATATTATGAAATATTATTGTAATTTAAAATATCTGTTTTCTATCTGAAATTATTTTAATTTTCAGGATGTTTTGATGAATAGAAAGTTTATTTTATTTAAAGCATTTATTATAAATAGAAAACTTTGTAACAATGTGAGTCTTTAACGTATGCTCGCTGAAAGTATTAAATAAATAAGTACTACTGACAAACGCCTTTATATTATATTATATTATATTATATTTTTTATGTTCATAGATTATTCTGGTGATGTATTCACTTCGATTCAAGGCACTCCAAATACTCTTATATTTTTATTTTTTTTTACATTCCTAAAGCTGTGCAATCAATATATATATATATATATATATATATATATATATATATATATATATTTCTGACACTGTCAGAACTTCATTGTAGGTAAAGGTCCATTGAAAACAACTGACAACTGAGTGAATGTCATACTCAGCATGTCGTAACGCAATGGAAACAGTAACATAAGTTAAAAGATATTCTCAAACTTTCGTGACTCAAATATAGATTCAAAAGCATCCAGGATGGAATTTTCCTCCATTTTCTTTTGAAGGATGCGGATTTCGAGCCTTTCGTTCTCAATTAGACGCTCCACAGCGTGTCCTCTTGGCTTTCCTTCGCTTTGTGATGAATATGGGCAACATTTACAGTGTAACCAATACAGGCTGGGGCACTGAAGTGAAGAGATGAGGAAGAGGAGGAGGAGGTGTGGAGGGGGAGGATGGCAACACTGTTCTGCCAAGGGAAGCGTTCAATTTCTTGCCTCATTTACAGCAGGTGTGTACAGGTAGACGCACACACACACACAGTAGGAGTCAACAAATACTCAAGCATCTGTTCACCGAACTACAGTCTTTTCAAGGACAACAGGATCTAAAAAACTTGAGGCACTTCAGAAGATTCAAAACCCTAAATCTGTGGGAATAATAAACAATACCAGAATCCTCGTTAACTAGCACGCAGTTTCACTCCAGAATCCATTATTGTGTGATTACAATTGCATTTTGTGATGAGATGAACAGCATGACAAGTCGTGTTCTCACATGGTATGCTGCTCATTGCCCGTCCAAGCATATAGGAGACCTGGTGAGATTTGATGCTTCACTCATTTCACTGAGAACGATTGTCTTCCAGGGAATCTCGTTGAGATGAGGATCACATTTGTTGATGTTCTCCCTGTTCTGCAATCCTGAAATGCCACTTGAAATTGCTTGCCAACATTCCATCAACTTTAGACAGATGTTCCTAGAATGGCTGATTATGGTCAAGTGGATGTGTTATGAGACAAGAGTTTCGACTGACATGATACATTCGTAACACGTACCCTAAGAGAAAGACATTGCAATTTCATACTTGAAATTGAGCACACAGTCCTCAATGGAATGGAAATTTTGTACGAGTTTAGCAAAGTCCAAATGCCAGGAAGCAAAAATCATGACAGTGTTTGTATGAATACCAGATTGTATCCAGCTGATAAGCGTGAAAGTGCATTTGGCAGTGTGTGTGTTTACATTTGTTGAGTTGTAAGATAACTGTTTGAATGAAATGGGTTCAAATGTTTGTCTACAAAAAAAATTCTTAAGATATGGTCAGAAAATACATCTATTAACAGAAATGTTAATATAATTTTTAGACCCTAGAGGAAAAGCCACATTTTTTATTTTATTAATTTTTGCTGACCACCCATTTGAAGTCAGCATGAAGCAGCATCTGCAGAACACTTTATTTCCATTTTGACTTGACTGGACTGTGAGAGATAAAGTATGATGATGCAAAAAACTTTTAAAAATAAGTTTGAGGCCATGATTATTCCAGGTCTAAAGGCCCATGGTGATGGGAGGAAAAATTATATTTGAATGCTTTTGTGTTCATTCCCAAAATGTTTACATTACATTTTGCATTATCTTGTATGCAAATTTCTAGGGGAAACAAAATAATACAAGAAAACGCAAAGTTTCTTTGAGAAAAGCAATATTTTTTGCAAGAGAACACAAATGTTCTGTGAGCGAATGCAAAGTTTTTCTGGGGAACACAACAGTTTTGCACGAAAAGACAATTGTTCTGTGAGCAAACGCAAAGTTTTTCAGGGGAACGCAATATTTTTTGCAAGGGAATTCAAAGATTTTAGGGGGAATGCAGTATTTATGTGTGAAAATGCAAATGTATTTTGAGAAAATGCAAAGTTTCTCAGGGAAACAACACTTTTGCAGGAAAAGCAGATGTTTTGCAAATAAATGCAAAGTTTCTCAGGGGGAATACAATACTTTTGTGAGAAAATGCAAAAACATGGAAATATAATTTTTTCCATCAATTTTTATTTTTTTTTATCTATGTGCCTTTAGGGGCACCGTATAGGTGAAATATTATCAGTGCAGCAAACATGTCACATTCTGAAGAAATTCATCTTGAATAAACATATACTGTACGTGAATTATGGAGCTTGCCAATAGAAGCTACAAAATATGCACACCACAAAATCCATGCAAAATGTTAAAGTTGACAATGTTTAAAATGTTTAAACAGTGTAAGAAAATATAATTAACATCTGATTTTACGTTCAGCATTTAGAAGTATACAATACAGGCTAAGGTATTTATTACACTACATTGAAAACAATCAAAGTTTCATAATTAATTCATGATGCCCCTGAAGGTGCGAGTAATGAGACAGTAAATAGGCTTAATTTTGATTTCAAGTTGACTCGAAAGGAAGTGCTTGTATAAAGTTCTGATGCAACAGCACCCATATCTGATATCGTAGATATCCTCCATTATTCTGACATCGATTCATCTTCTATAAACCTTTGACAGCCATTTTCAATATTATTTCAAACCCCTCAGCAAAAGTAACTGACTCAATGTCAAAGGCAAGCAGCCTGACTAAGATGCATTAGCCCTCCTGCGATATTATAGATTGTTTAAATAGCCTCCTAAAACAAAATTGATCCACTATTATCAATGTCACTCACTGGTGAGATAACGTACAGCAGCTCTCCATCGAAAGGGAAAAACCGCTATTGATTACAAGACATCTTTTTAATAAACACGTATCTCCTTATGGATTTCAGACAGGCCAGGCTGGTAATGGTATTCACGACCTATAAACTGTGCTGAAGATAAATGAACAGCCTCAAGGGGTTGTTGTCGTGATGTGTGCGAGGAGTTTGCTGCAAACTTCAGAGTGGGTGGCTGGCAACAACTGGCTCTTATGACAATAAGAGTGATCGAACAGTATCAATCGGCAAACTCGGGCGTGCAGCCAACCAGGAGTGTTTTTTCATGTAAGAAGCGTTTGAAGAAGCTCAGGATTGTGAGCCTGGAAATGACAGTAAGGCAGGAGTGATGTTGCTCAAAGGAGGGAATGCTCAGTTAACGGATGACAGCACAAGGACCCAATCTTAAAGTCAAGCAAAATTGACCTTCGCGGGGCAGCAAGCAAGCCGTTGTTGCTTATTCTGTGTGGATTTTTCATGTACAGAAGCTGCAGCTTGTTCACAAGTTTTATGAAATGTGAACGGGGTTCAAAAATGACAGATGACAAAAGTTATTTTTCCAGAAGCAGCCGTATGAACTTTTTTCTTCAAAGTGTACAGCCTTTGAAAACATTTGAGCACTCAAAGAACTAAAAAAAGAAAAAGGTAAAAAGATAAAACTGTAGCATAAGAAAACTATACAAATGAAAGACTGTCTGATTCAGAGTCTTTGCCAGATGTTTCTGGCATCTAGTCATTTTCTGTTCTCACTGAAAGAAAAATGCTTCATGATGCGATGTGACAAAATCATAGCCAACTTATTTGATGTTTAATGCATTTATTTTGATTGGGGTTTTGAACCAATGAGGTTTAGCAGTGGGTGTGGCCTCTCCTTGACAGAAATAGGTTTTGTCTGGATAGCCCAAAAAAAAAAAAAAAAAAAAAAAAAAAAAAATTCTTGTTCTGCAGTATGTATAGGTTGCATATTATGCAGATTTTCTGTATGCTTGCGACATTTGACAAAATGTACAGTATATAACAAAGCACTGATAATGTCTTGGTTACGTATGTAACCCTCGTTCCCTGATGGAGGGAACGGAGACGTTATGTCGAGTGACGACATTATGGGGATTCAGTTGGGAGCCCCAATCATCTCTGACTTTAAGAGAAAATGCCAATGAATATTGGCTAGTTGATTTTGCATAACTGAGCCACTCCCCGTGCATATGGGTATAAATAGGCGACAGGTGCATCCACTCTTCAGGTTTTGCGCTGAGGAGCTGAGAACTTGTCCCTGGCTGCCAGTGATGGTTCGAGGTTGTGGCAAGGGGACATAACTTCTCCGTTCCCTCCATCAGGGAATGAGGGTTACATACGTAACCGAGACGTTCCCTATCTGTCGGTCACTACGAGTTATGTCGAGTGATGACATTATGGGGTCCATGGAAAGTGCCACCACCTGAACCCCGTCACAACCTTATGGCATTGCAAATGTTGACAAGCAAGCGCGTGACAGACAAATGCCATGCCAAGGTCGCAACCATCCCATCGCCCCAGCGCAAATTCGCTGACCTTGGTACCCGCAGGGACCACAGGTGAGTACATCACTGCTGGAGATAGCCAAGCCGCTGTTCCTTTCACCACAGAAATTAGAAGGGATTTCGACCTTCAAGGAAAGATTGTTTCAAGTCTTTCCTATTTGTTGTTACAGCTTAGCAGTAACGATGGGGAAGCGAGCTTTCTGGAGAAGGGCGTTACGGAGGCCACATCCTGCCCATAGGGAGGTGACATATGGAAACACTGATATGGACTGATCCAGGCCTGGGGCAGTACTACATATGGAATAGGTCTCTGAGGCAGGTCCTACCTGAGAGTAGGGATGGAACAACTGCCAGCAGAGACTGACAGAGTGCTCTGTCAAAGGGAAGACACGGGATTAATGAGAGGGAAATCTTACCATGGAAGAATACACATATGGGATTGCCCAGTCTGACTGCCGGGGGTGCTGGAGGAACTCCACAAGGGTTTGCCATCCGGGGAACTTACTGCAGGCGGAAAAAGGCGCTCGCATCCCCGGGTGAGGGGGAATGGCACACAGCAAGCGTGACACCGGCCAGCTCTTCCCACCACTTACCTAGCCAACACATGGGAAGAAACTGGCTCAAAGCGGAGACCGTAAAATCTTGCGAAGGTGTTCGTTGTCGCCCAGCTCGCAGCTCTACAGATGTCTGCCAGAGAGGCGCTGTGCGCCAGTGCATAGGAGGGGACAACACTCCGTGTGGAGTGAGCCCTCACCCCCAGGGGGCACGGCTCGCCTTGAGATTGGTATGCCAAGGGCGATGGCATCTACTATCCAGTGGGCCAACCTCTGCTTGGAGACAGCCTTCCTATCTGCTGACCTCCGTGGCAGACAAAGAGCTGCTCAGAGCTTCTAAAGTGCCAGGTGCGGTCCACGTATATGCGCAGCGCTCTAACGGAACACAGCAACGCCAAGGCTGGGTCTGCCTTCTCCAAGGGCAGTCCTTGCAGGTTCACCACCTGATCGTGGAAGGGCGTGGTGGGAACCTTGCGCACATATCCAGGCCGGGGTCTCAGGATAACGTGAGAGTAGGCCGGCCCGAACACAAGGCACTCTTCGCTCACCAAAAATGCTTGGAGGTCCCCAACTCTCTTGATAGAAGTGAGTGTGGTCAGGAGCACTGTCTAGCAGACAGGAACTTCAGCTCAACTGAGTCCAGTGGCTCAAAGCGACCCCACTGAAGTCCAGCCAGGACGATAGAGAGTTCCCAGGAGGTCACCGGGGGTGGCCTAGGAGGATATAACCCCTTGGCACCCTTCAGAGACCTCACGATGAGATTGTGTTTTCCCAGGGACCGGCCGTCCACTGCATCATGATGTGCTGCGATAGCAGCCACAAACACTTCCAAGGTGGAGGGTGACAGCCTACGCTCCAACCCTGCTTGCAGGAAAGAAAGCACTACTCCAATCGTGCATCTTCGGGGGTCTTCTCAGCGAGAAGAACACAAGTTCATGAACAGACTTCATACAGGACGTAGGCTTGCCTCATAGAGGACGCTGTAGCCTGAGTGATCGTGTTAACCACCACTGGTGACAGATCAGTTAAGTCTGCCACATCTCATCCAGAAGCCACACATGGAGGCTCCAAGAAGTGGACGCGGGTGCCGCGTGGTGCCGGGCCCCTGAGAAAGAAGGTCCTTCCTCAGAGGGATGCGCCAGGAGGGGCTGTCACGAGGAGTGTGAGTTCCGAAAGCCAGGTCCAGGTGGGCCAATAAGGCACAACCGGCAGGACCTGTTCCTCGTCCTCGCTGATCTTGCACTGTGTTTGAGCGAGAAGGCTCACTGGAGAAACGCATGCCTGCGTAAAGCCCAAGGCCAGCTGTGTGCCAGTGCGTCCAAGCCGAGGGACCCTCGGTCAGGGAGTCATACAACTGGCCGTGGGAGGACTCGAGGAAGACAACAGGCTTACCTGAGCTCCCTCGAATCGACTCCAGAACAGCCGGATCATCTCGGGATGGAGTCGCCATTCCCCAGGGAACGTGAGCTGTCGTGAGAACACTTCAGCTGCACGATTGAGCTCCCCCAGGATGTGGACAGTGCGCAGCGACTTGCACTGCATCTGACTCCAGAGGAGGAGGAGATGGCGGGCGAGTTGCAACATGCGACGTGATCGTAGACAACCATGCCAGTTGATCTACGAAACGGTCGCAGTGTTGGCCATGCCGGACCGCCGCAAGGCTAGTAGCACTGCCAGCAACTCAAGGCAGTTGATGTGCCAAAGCAGTTGAGGCCCTGTCCAGAACCCCGAGGCTGCCTGCCCGTTGCATGTAGTGCACCAGCCCGCACTGGAGGCATCTATCGTGACAACGTCATGCCAAAACACTTGTTCTAAGGGCACTCCGACCCATAGAAAGACAAGGTCCGTCCAGAGGCTGCATGAGCGGCAACACGTTGGCGTGATGGTCACGCGAATGGTACCGCGGCGCCATGCCCATCTCGGGACTCGGGAGTGTAACCAGTGCTGAAGTGGTCTCATATGAAGCAATCCGAGCGGCGAGACTGTGGCTGCGGATGCCATATGCCCCAGGAGCCTCTGAAAAGGGTTTCAGTGGTACCACAGTCCTGCCTCTGAAAGAACTCAGGCAGTTCAGCATGGACTGGGCATGCTCATTGGTGAGATGCGCCATCATACTCACCGAGTCTAACTCCATACCGAGAAAAGAGATTCTCTGCACAAGGGAGAGCTTGCTCTTTTCTCAGCCGACCTGAAGCCCCAGCTGACTGGGGCGCCGGAGCACCAGGTTCCTGTGACCACGCAACTGTTCTCACACGTGGGCCATGCTCGAGGTAGTTGAGGATCCTGATGCCCACTTCCCGTAACGGGGCAAGGGCGCACTCCACGACCGTCGTAATGGCATGGAGGGACAGGGAAAGCCAGAAGGGGAGGACCCTGTACTGCCATGCCCGACCCTCGAACGCAAACCGACGGTCTGCGTCGAGGGAGAATTGAGACATGAAAGTAAGCGTCTTTCAGGTCAACCGCCGGAAACCAATCCTGGGGTTGGAGTGCAGGGCCCAACTCAAGACTCGCAGATCCAGGATTGGCCAGAGGCCACCGCCTTTCTTGGGTACAATGAAGTAAGGGCTGTAAAACCCCTGCTTCATCTCGGCTGGAGGGACCGGCTCGATTTCATCCTTTGCCAGGAGGACAGCAATCTCCTCTGGCAAGACAGGTGCGTCTTGGACTGCCACCGAAGTCTCGAGAACGTCACTGAACTCGGGAGATTGCCTGGTGAACTAAATCACATAGCCGAGTCGGATTGTGCGAATGAGCCAGCAGGATGGGTTGGGCAGCGCAAGCCATGCCCCCAAATCCGTACAAGTGACACCAAAGGGACAATCGATGTACCTGCGGTGGTGCAGCGGAGGGGAGTCGGGCTGGATAGCACAGAAGGCATCGCGCTCTGACTGATCACAGCAGAACTCCCCGTGTCCCCGGAGGGACTGGCCAGAGATGCGTGGAGAGGCATTGTGTCTCCCAATCGCAGTCTCTTGGCTGCTGGCAAAAGGAGGTGTCGTGGGCAAGAGTGAGGAGGCAGTGCGTCGCGCACTGTCAGCCCGCGAGCCTGAGAACCAGGAGGAAAAGGAAATTGCTCTTTCTTTGAAGTGCCCAGGGGAATCGCTGCACACAGGGATACCGCTGCTCGCACTGTGACGCCAACCAGAACAGCTTCCAGACAGATCGATGAATGGCTTTGTGGAGATCAACACGTTCATCCACTCGGCTCCGAAGCAAAAATCTGAAGAGTGGATTCACATATCGCCTATTTATACCCGTATGCACGGGGAGTGGCTCAGGTATGCAAAATCCACTAGCCAATATTCATTGGCGTTTTCTCTTAAAGTCAGAGATGACTGGGGCTCCCAACTGAATCCCCATAATGTCATGACTCGACATAACTCGTAGTGACCGACAGATAGGGAACTGTATCCCACAATACATTGTCATTGACTGACCTGACCTGAATATGTTTATAAGCAACTGAAAAAAAAAAAAAAAACACAAATGTCAGGGCAAGTCAAAACTTCTCCAGGGCCCCAAAAACACCTTTGGACCCTTGAGGGTTAATTTCCAGAGTGAGCATTTTAGATTGAAAATTCAGCATTGCGTCATAGAAATAAAAATAAAATAAAATAAAATAAAATAAAATAAAATAAAATAAAATAAAGTCTATTAAATTAAAATATAATAATATTTCACAAATATTACTGTTTTTACTGCATTTTTATATCAAAATAAATGCATAACTGACCTTTTTCAATAACATTACAAATCTTAATAATTTCAAACTTTTGACCTGTAGTGTATAGATGATGGGTGTATAATGGGTGTATGCGTATATAACTTTTTTTTTTTTTTTGAAAACCATTATCCGCAATATTTAAATATTTTAATCAATAGTTGTGATGAATATTTGCTTGCAAACAATAATTTATGAGAAACCTTTTTAAGCCTAAACTTAAATGGTCAATTATGTGATGTTTTACTTGGCTTGAGGGCCTGCTATGATATATTTACTTAATTTTCTTTTTTTTTCTGCATGTTGCACTATTTTTAAATATTTATAATAGTTTATCAAAACTGCTTCACTTTTTGTTTTTATTTTTTATTTTCTATGTAATATATATATATATATATATTTTTTTTTTTTTTTTTTTTACCAAACTCTTTTTTTCTTTTTTCTTTTTTTTTTTTTTTAATAGGGCTCTTTGTCTTCAAATAATATATCAGTCATTGTATGCATGTTCCATTTGATGTTGATTAAAAAAACATGCCATCGATCGATTTATGGTCCAAAGGAATGACAAAACTACAGTACTTGTCTAAACCAAACATCACACACCAATATTTACATGAGCCCACTGGACAGCACTGAAAGAATTGATTTTGCGAACCAGTGAAAGCACAACGCAGATCAATTTGGGCAGCGCAGCGTTGCACACTCTGACTAGGTATTAATGTAAACACAGTCTGTTACGGCTATGTAAGTGAACGTAAATAGATGGGGGGAAAACAATGTCAAAATGTGGGATCTGTGCATTAGACCTTGCAGTGTAAATGCAGCCAACGTGAAGGGGCCAATTTTCTGTTAACTTTCTTTCCAGTGTTACGACAAAAAAAACACAGTGAACCCAAATTTAGTTTCCTTTATGATTCATGATTTCGCCGCAGCATGTTGAATAGCTCATCCGTCCCCGGCGTCTGCTCTGAACGATCTCAACTCCTCGTTCTCTATGACAACAGACACCTGAACAGATGGATGGCGCCGTAGACAGACTGGGCCCGCTCACGTTCTTAAGTACACTGAGAATCACTGACAGAGAGAATGATGGAGCACCTGGCGTGGGAGAGAGACCTTCTGTTATGCCACTGTAAATTGGCTTGACAAGAAAAACGTTTCGCCTCTCAATGTCAGCCATTTGCGCGCCAGCGTAAACGGAACTGTGGCCCGGCAGGTGCAGGCGCAGGAAAAGGAAAACTGATCCACTGAACACATTTCCCTCATTAAGCGAGCTGCCCCGAGGCCGTCAATTACACTTTCCATTTTAATGGCTGCAGAAAGCCAAGCTGGAAATTACCAGTATGTACCAGAGAAAGTTCCTACTAGTAATGAATAAAGGAACATTTAACTGGATTTTATGTTCTCAGAAGAAATGCCTGTCTGTGCAAAACTTATCTTGATTCTGGGCTGCTCAAAGTGGTTGCTAAGGTGCTGATAAATGGTTTCTAGGGTGTTTTGTGCAGTTGCCTGGGAGTTGTTAGACAGTTGTTAAGTTGTAGGTGGTAGCTAGGTCATTTCTAGGCTGTTAGGCACGGCATTTTTTAGAGTATTTTTAGGTGGTATTAGATGGTTGCTAGGGTGTTTTGTGGTTGTTAGGATGGTTTCTAGGGTGTTTGCAGGCAGCTGATACAGTGTTCTATTGAGTTGTATTGGATGGCTGTTAGTGTTCGTAGACGGTTGCTAGGATATTCTGGTGGTACTGTAGTTGTTTGGATGTTCTGGGTTGTTGCTAAGGTGTCGTTATATGATTTCTATGGTGTATTTGGTAGTTGCCTGGGAGTTGTTTGACAGTTGCTATGTTGTAGGTGGTAGCTATGTCATTTCTAGGCTGTTAGGCATGACATGTATTTTTAGAGTGTTTTTAGATGGTATTAGATGGTTGCTAGGGTGTTCTGTGGTTGTTATGGTGGTTTCTAGGGTGTTTGCAGGCAGCTGATACAGTGTTGGTTGTACTGGATGGCATCTAGTGTTCTTAGATGGTTGCTAGGGTATTCTGGTGGTACTGTAGTTGTTTGGATGTTCTGGGTTGTTGCTAAGGTGTTGTTATATGGTTGCTATGGTGTTTTTGGTAGTTGCCTGGGGACAGTTGCTAAGTTGTAGGGGATTGCTAAGTCATTTCTAGGTTGTTACAATATAAGCAAGGTGGTTTCTACTGAAATGGTGGATAAGATGTTCTAAGGCTTTAGAGTAGGTGGTTTCTAGGGTGTTGCTAGGCAGTTGTTACAGTGTTCTCTGTGGTTGTTGTGATGTACTGGATGGTTGATTAGATGCTTGCTAGAATATTCTGATACTGTAGTTGCTAAAGTGTTGCTAAGGTGTTGATATATGGGATCTAGGGTGTTTTGCATAGTTACCTGAGAGTTGTTAGACAGTTGTTAGACAGTGGTTAATAGGTCATGTCTAGGTTGTTATAGTCTATGTGGAGTATACTGTGCTTTTAGGTGATATCTAAAATGTTGTAAGGTGTTGTCAGATGGTTGCTAGTGTGTTCAGTGATTGGTAGGGCAGTTTTAAGTGTGTTGCTAGGCAGCTGATACAGTGTTCTCTGTTGTTGCTAGGGCATTGCAACGATGTACTGGACGGTTGCTAGTATTCTTAGATGGTTGCTAAGATATTCTGGTACAGTAGTTGCTAGAGAGTTCTGGGTTGTTGTTTTTACAGTGTTTCTACTGTAGGCATTGGCTAGAGTGCTCTGAGTGGTCGCTAAGGTGTTGTTATATGGTTTCTAGGGTGTTTTGTGTAGTTGCCTGGAAAATGTTAGACAGCTGCTAAGCTGTACGTGTTTCCTAGTTCTTTTCTAGGTTGTTATAAGCTATGTGGTTTACGTTGTGGTTTTTAAGTGGTGGCTAATGTGTCCTAAGGCATTTTAGGTGGTTGCCAGGGTGTTCAGTGGTTGTTAGGGTTGTTTCAACTGTGTTTCTAGGCAGTGTTATCTGGAAGCTATTAGACGGTTGCTAAAGTAAGTTGTAGGTTGATGCTAGGCAGTGTCTAGGTTGTTATAGGTGTGGTTTATAGGGTGGTTTTAGGTGGTGGTTAGGATGTTAAGGTATTGTTAGGGTGGTTTCTAAGATGTTGCTAGGCAGCTGATACAATGTTTAAGGTGGCTTGCTAGGGAAGTGCTAGGATATAGTGAATGATTTCTAGGATATTCCGGTACTATAGTTGCTAGGGTGTTCTGGGTTGTTTCGAGAGTGTTTCTGGGATGTTCTGACTAGTTGCTAATATGTTGACACATGGTTTCTGGTGTTTTGAGTAGTTACATGGTAGTTGTTAGAGAGTTTTGGGTGTGACTATGCAATTTCTAGAGTATGCTTGGTTGTTTATGAATTCTGTATGGTTGCTAGTGCATCGCCAGAGTGTCTTCAATTCAACAATTTTTTCACTTGTTGAAATCTTTTCCAGCAATTTCCAAGCACATTAAAAAAAAAAAAAAAAAAAAAAAAAACACTTTTTAATTTTATGGAAGCTCATGTTAGTTTTTGTTTTCAATGTTTCTTTTGCCAAATTCATTTTGCCAAAAAGGAAGAACTTTATTAAACATTTTTTAAAGCACACAAGCAAATATTACAACTTATCATTTCAAACTTTTCTGAAAAATAATTTTGGCTCTCAACTAAGCAATTACCAGCTCGCATGGTTTGGCCTTTAGGGCCCTGAACAAAAACTTGGGAGCCAATTTTAACTTCTAACTTGAATGAAAAGACAAAAAAAGTGTTTCAAAAGGAAGTTAGTTCAAATTTTAAACTCTTTGCACTAAAACAGATGAGTCGTCTTATAGCTCCATCTGTTTCTCGCAGTTTTATGTCCTCATTATCTGGCCATTGGACACAGAAGGTGGCCAACAGGTCACACTCTTTTAGTTCTCCATCCCTCCATCACCTTCAGTTTTTTTCATCTTATAATGTTCCTCTCCGAGCTTCCTTAACTGATCTGCAGCCTGCGTAAATGAGTAAAAGGGAGATAAAAAGACAGAAAAGAAACAGAGAAGATTCTGAATGAGTGAACAATTAACACATACATTACAACATGTCTCTTCTGCTCACCAAGGCTGCATTTAGTTTATCAAAAATAAAGCCAAAATAGCTATATTGTAAAATATCATTACAATTTGCTATCTATCTATCTATCTATCTATCTATCTATCTATCTATCTATACATCCATCCATCCATCCATCCATCCATCCATCCATCCATCCATCTAGCCGTCCGTCTATCTGTCTGCCTGTCTGTCTATCTATCTGTCTGTCTATCTGTCTGCTTGTCTGTCTGTCTGTCTATCTATATAGCTACCGATTGATTGATTGCTTGATTGATTGATTGATTGATTGATTGATTGATTGATTGATTCATTCATTCATTCATTAATTGTAGGATTCTTTGATGAATATAAATTTCAAAAGAACAACATTTATTTGAAATATAATTGTCTTTTTTTACAATATAAATGTATTTATTGTCACTTTTGATCAAATACATTCCTACTGAATAAAAGTAATACTTTTGTCAATCAATCAATCAATCAATCAATCAATCAAACGTATTGATTCCAATCATAAACAGTAATCTAGTTCCAAATATAAAATGAAAAGAAAGTAATTAAAAAAATAATTTTTAAAGTACTGAATTCATTGAATGATCCTAAAATGCATTAAATATAAACATTTACTAATACAATTTATTACTATATTTAGTAATAGTATTTTTTATTTTATTTTATTTTTTTATTATTTTTATTATAATAAAAATAATAATAAAATGACTGCACTTCATCCTGCAGCATCTGGACAGACCAGGGACTTATGTGAGGATCCTGTTCGTAGACTTCAGCTCCGCTTTTAACACCATCATCCCGGACACCCTTCAGAATAAACTGACACAGCTCTCCGTGCCCACCTCCGTCTGTCAGTGGATCAACAGCTTCCTGACAGACAGGCAGCAGCTAGTGAGGCTGGGAAAATACACATCCAGCACCCGCACCATCAGCACTGGAGCTCCTCAGGGTTGCGTTCTCTCCCCACTGCTCTTCTCCCTCTACACCAACGACTGCACATCTAAAGACCCCTCTGTCAAGCTCCTGAAGTTTGCAGACGACACCACACTGATCGGCCTCATCCAGGACGGTGACGAGTCTGCCTACAGACAGGAGGTTAAGGAGCTGGCTGTCTGGTGCAGTCTTAACAACCTGGAGCTCATCACGCTCAAAACTGTGGAGATGATCGTGGACTTCAGGTGAAACCCCCCTGCTCTCCCCCCACTCACCATCATGAACAGCACTGTGACTGCAATGGAGTCATTCAGATTCCTGGGCACCACAATTTCTCAGGACCTGAAGTGGGACAATCACATTGAGTCCATTGTGAAAAAGGCCCAGCAGAGGTTGTACTTCCTTCGCCAGCTGAGGAAGTTCAACCTGCCACAGGACTTGCTGAATCAGTTCTACTCCGCCATCATTGAATCCGTCCTCTGCACTTCAATAACTGTCTGGTTCAGCTCAGCTACCAAATCTGACCTCAGAAGACTACAGAGGGTAGTCCGGTCTGCTGAGCGAATCATTGGTACAACCCTCCCCACTCTCCAAGAACTGTACTTATCCAGAGTGAGCAAAAGGGCTGGCAAAATCACTCTGGACCCCTCACATCCAGCACACTCCCTCTTTGAACTGTTGCCGAACGGTTGACGCTACAGAGCTCTGAGCACCAGAACGACCAGACACAGGAACAGTTTCTTCCCTCAGGCAATCCATCTCATGAACACTTGACATTAAACGTGGAACACACAACACTATTATAAATTATTTATTCACCACACATACTTATTTTTTCATTTCAGATTTGCACATATCAGACTTGTACACCATAATTGTCTATATTATATATTGTGTTTTTGCTATTTGTACATTGCCTATTTGTATATTTGTAAATTATTCTTTTATTATCTGTGTCCTGTCCTGTTGCTGTCTTTCTGTTGCACTGTAGAGCTTCTGTCACTAAAACAAATTCCTCGTATGTGTAAACATACCTGGCCAATAAAGCTCATTCTGATTATGATTATTATTTTGGCTCTAAAATCTATACTATGTACAGTAGGTTCCACTGTGACAAAATGGCCCAAAAACAATGGCAACATATTTAATGAGCTGTAGGCAATAATGGTTGCATAATGGTGACAACTTTTTGTAGATCAGATACAGTATGTGCCTACACAAAAACTCTGAAGACTTTGTATAATAAACCTGTGCTGAGAAATATTTCCTGGAATAAAATGTGTGACAACTATCTCCAGTCTCCCTTACAAAGTTCTCCAGAAGTGCTTGGACCAAATAAACATCCACACAATTTGCTGGGATAGAGACATAAATTTGAAAAATAAAGCTGTAGCAAAAAGGCAGATTGCTGTGAAAGCACATTCTGAAAAACACACAGTGTGACCCAGACCCTCCAGCGATGGTAGACTCTGTATTCATGTCTAGCGCTCACAGCAGAGGAACCACCAGTCGCCCACTCTCTCCTGAGATAAGTCCCTGCAGGGGTGTGATTAAACGTCCTAGCGGCTGTGTCACTTCCTGATCCAATCTCTCAGCCACAACACTCTTTAATTCCTCCTCAACCGCCGCTGCGGCACGGGCTGATGGAGGCTGCTGCCGCCGTTGAGTGAGAGGTCAGTCTCATAAACACTGGCAGCTGGGCTCGCCATGGGAGTGCCGCATTCATAAAGCCTTAATAAAAGTTACAGCACATTAAATCACCCCAGAGGTTCAGCACGATATTCCAAACGAAAGCCGTTCAGTCATGACGTTTGAGCGCCGGAGATAAAAAAAGTGCTCATTGAATTACCCTTAGCGTCCCTGCTAAGAGTCATGTAATGCTTGGCAATAACGGCATATGAATATGTGCTTGTGCACGCTAGGAACCAGTTGGAAATATGGCTGTAGTGAGTGGTGGCATACATGAGTGGGTTTTGACAGCAGTGGTGAAATCTGGCCTAATGAGATTAAATGACTGAACCAAAAAACAGAATACTGCCATCATTAAATTATCGTTCCAAGCTCATATGACGTGTTTTCTTTTATTAAACACAAAAGTAGATGACTGACCCTGCATACAGAGGAAGAGAAAAGAAATTGCCATAATGGTAGTACATAAGATAAAACTGTTGTCATTGTTAACTAAAACTACAACTATTAAGGATAATTAATTGAAATAAAGCTGAAATAAATTTAAATCTAAATATTAGAAGAAAAAATCAATTAAAATTAAAACTGTTGCTTTGGCATTATACTGAAATAAAAAGTTTAAATTGATGTACTAAAATTACTAAAACTGAAATAGATATAAATTAAAGCTATTATTAGAGATATTAAAAAGTATTAAAACAAAATATTAAAAAGAAAACTGAAAATATAAAAATAAAAGCTAATTCAAAATATTAACAAATACAATGACAGTATATAAATGATACTAAAATAACACTGCATAAAATATGTGCACATTTTTCAGAAGTCACATAATGGCTTTGTTTAAAGAACAGATTAATTTTAATGTTAAATAACCTTTTAGTTTTACACAGAGGAAATAAAATCATACGGGTTCTGAACAAATAGTTAAGAAACAAAATCTTCATATTTGGGTGACTATTCCTTTCAAATTGTTTGATTGATTGATTGATTGATTTGATTGATTGCGCTGTAATTTACAAATAATCTGAAAATATAACACTGTATTTTCTATTAAGTCTGCAGGTAACAATATGTTTTGGTTACACTTTAGTTTGTGGTACAATTATCACTGTTAGCTAACTATTAACTACCACTTTTGCCTCAGTAAGCTCCTAATTTGCTGCTTATTAATAGCTACTAAGGTAGTTGTTAAGTTTAGGTATAGGGTAGGATAAAGGGATCTAAAATATGGTCATGCAGAATAAGCCATTAATATGTGCCTAATAAGTACTAAAACAGCATATATGCTAGTAATATGCATGCTAATAAGCAACTAGTTATTAGTGAGAAATCAAGCGTAGCGTTAGCTCTGGCAGGTCACGTTAGTCAAGCTCGCATCAGGTGACTCTCAGCTGATCCCCATCTACCTATAGGAATACGACACCTATCTAAGCATCCATATATAAGGTCCCTCAGTATTATCAGCAGTTTTCGCATTGCTCAATAGCTAATTACCCTCCTCCATCCCCAACTCCACCTCTGTCAGTCAGGATCCAGCCTTCTGATTCTCTTTTGAATCAGACTAATTCAAAAATGTGTACACAAAATTACTGAACTTTAACAATATCTGCAATATTTTGTTGGTTCTGTTCTGTTTACCCTGGCGGGTTATCGCTGCTCTCCCTGCTCTCATCCATGCTAGGCTGCATGGATGCGCAGGGAGTTCTTACCCAGAACAGAACCATACCGCCAATCCAAACTGTATGCTAATTGTCAATCATTTTTGACGACAGTGGTCCTGACAGAATTGGTGTTACTGACATTTCAAAGCATATTATTTCATCAGTGGCTCAAGCTAAAATTTCTCTATGTCTGTCAGTAATATAGTCCACTTCCAAATCAGTGTCTGACATTTCAGAAAGTTACAATTGCATTGTCAAAGACACTGCAGTTTCTCTGAGCAGCCGGCCAACTCGAGGAACCAGTTATATTCTTACCTTGGTTTGGATGATGGCCAAATAGAAACAGTAAGGAAAAGTACTTCCATAACATATTTCATCATCTCATTGACTTGAATCTCTTTTTCCCAAAAATACCCAAGCAGAAATTGGTGTAACAATATCGATATAGTTTTATGAGGTAAAATACATCACAGATATCATCCACCCCCCCACTACTGAATCACAATAAAGCTAGGACTAATAATTGAGACAAACTGTACCTAGCTTGTAAAATGGGGTCTGGTCACTTTAGTGTGCTCAAAAGCTAACTTGGCTTTAAACTCGCCACCAATGGCAACCCGGCTCAGCAGACAGAGGTCAGGTCGACAGATAACCAAACCCAATTTATCACAGTCCAAACCATTCTCGCTCGTTTAGCTCGGAGAAAAACAGATGTCCTGGTTTAGGGCTGATAACAGTCACCGCCTGCTGATAAATTTCACATTCAGGTGGACAAGCTGGGGGGAAATGGGTTTGTGAGGAGTGTGAAAAGGGCTCGGATCGCTGTCGGGAGGGGGCACTGATTGGACCCGAGTCGATGTGACGGACGGAGTCACAGCGTGACAGATCAGAGCTGACGGCCAGTGTCCTGACAACCTCCGGATGGAAGGCCGTAATTTGATCAAGCTATCAATCAATACATCCAGATGGGCATCAATTAAGAACGTAATGCGCTGGCCGAGACGAGAAAAAGGAGACAGGAAAATATGAGACTCGGTTTCTGCTCGGCTCCCCTTCCCTCGCCTGAGAGCATCAAACCGAGCAGGGTCACCCTGGCCTGGGTGTGCCTGACAGAAACACTTAGACGGAGGAAGAAAGTCCCACATGACTGGACACATTAATGAAGAAGGTGAGGTGGGTGCGGAAGTGCTGGAAATATGAGTCATTGTGGATTAAACTATCTTCCAATGATACTGAGGACAGTAGCTCAGTACCGCTGGAAGAGTCACAAACTGTTAAGCGTGACATTATAACAGTACTTTAGGACTCCTTTGTTGAAAGCTGGCAGAAAACAACAAAAGTCACCTCACTAGCCAATTATTTTAAAATCTGACAGCAGCCAGGTTGTCAGGAAAGCCGCTTCTGAAAGCATTTCTAACCTGTGGGCTTGGAGAAACGGGGCAGAGTAATGTTAGGTCATGAAATCCCGGCATAAAGATGGAGGTTATCTACAACTTGGGTGTTGAACTAGGAATAATTGGGGAGCTAAAGCTTAGTGGAAACTCTAAATGTAGTGGAAAGATAGATAAAAACACTCCTGAGTCAGGAGAAGAATACAGTCTAGAGGTCTGCATGGATGTTAAACTCAAGCCCAAATCCAGCCTGTAAACGAAAACCTGTGATCTGAACATTACTGTCAAATTTGATGACCATAAGCATGTTTACAGAGAGCCAATAGCCTCCTAAAAGTTGTTATATTTAATAATATAATAATATATTATATTATGATTGTTATTATTATTAAAAAGAAGAAAAATTGTTATAAATACGATCACACTTTATTTTAAGGTCCAATTCTTGCTATTAACAAACCATCAGCTACGTCTTTTTCCTCAATACCTTTAGGTATTGAGTAGGATTAGGGATGTAAAATACATTCATGCAGAATATGTGCTTTATAAGTACTAATAAACAGACAATATTTTAATAACAGGCATGCTAATAAGCAGCTAGTTAATAGTGAGAACTGGTCCCTATACTAAGTGTTACCATAAATACATTGTCAGATGCACATTTACAAAGAGCCAACACCTTGCAAAGAGTTATATTAAAAATAAAAGAAAATATTTATGATAATAATTTAATTCTAATATTATAATATATTTTATTATTATAAATATTTAATTATAAATAGTATTAAAAATTAGAATTGTACATATTTTGCATTTAATATTAAAATATTATATATTTATATATATATATATATATATATGTGTGTGTGTGTGTGTGTGTGTGTGTGTGTTTGTGTGTATATATATATATATAATTTACATACATTTTATTATTATTATTATTGTTGTTGTTGTTCTAATTCACGTATAATTCATTTAAAATTTAATTTATTTTAATTCAATTATTGTTGTTGTTCTAATTCATTTATTTGCTCTATTAATTAGATTATTTGGTCACACTTAATTTTAAAGTCCAATTCTCGCTATAACAAACCAATAACTTTGACTGTTGCCTCAGTAAACTCCTAATTTGCTTCTTATTAATAGTTAGTAAGGTAGTTGTTAAGTTTAGGTATTGGGTAGGATTAGGGAAGAATATGGTCATGCAGAATATATGCTTTATAAGTAACAAACAGCCAATATGTTAATAATAGGCATGCTAATAAACAACTAGTTAATAGTGAGAACTGGTCCCTATACTAAAGTGTTACCGATTATTTTTGTGTGCTTGGGGTGTGATAGGATCAGTTTTGTCAAAACTGGCTAAAACCAATAGCAAAGACTAAACAATGTTATTGTAAACACTGTCGTTTTTTGTACATGTTTAAAAGAAAGCATACCTGTTCAGGTGTAAGATCCCTCTGTTCATTAGCGAGCATCTCATATCCAACCATGAACTTGCGGATGGTTGCAGATCGCAGTAGAGGAGGATAGTAGTGAGCATGAAGCTGCCAATGGCTCATGTCTTCCTGTAGATGACTTCCTGTTGGGGCCCCTGGAGAGCAAACCACAACTGTGAGCACACACACTGTACTACAGTCGGACGATATTAACAGAATAACCCTAACTTGATTCAATTTAATTTAATACTTTAAAGAACATATTCCCAACCCGATTTTCATCCATAATGTGACGTATTTCCAAATAGAACTAGACATTAAATAAGAAAATAAAAAAGTGAAGTGGGATTTTATCCATGATGAATGGATTGGATGGTGAAAAAAAGGTTGTTGCACACCTGAATGAAACCAGGAATGAAAGCAATAGATTGTGAGGAGGATGAAAATGTAGTTCAAGGAAACAAGTCATATATTTATGTGAACTTCTACCTGCAGGGAAATAAGCTAACTCACACAATATATAGAGATAGAAGTTCAAGTCATCCTCAAAAGCATCAATACTATAACTATATAATTATATACTATTATATTACTATAATTGTATACTATTATTGCTGTAACCCTGTCATTAATGTTACTATTCACACAAAAGTTCACACAAAAATGAAAAATCATACTCATGTTCTCACCCTCATGTTACTTCAAACCTGTATGACTTATGTTCTTCAGTATAACATACAAAACAAAACTAAATAAATAAATAACAGAAACAAATGTATAAAATAAATACGTACATGTAAAATAAAAAAAAATAAAATAAAATAAAATCTACATTTTTGTCCATAATATGAAAGTCATTGGGGCCAAAAAAATAACAGTGCAGCCAATTGACTTTCATTGTATGCAGAAAAACTGTTGAGATTTTTGATAAACTATCCAAAATTGCCTAAATTACTGCTTAAACCAGAAAAGATTGTCTACAATAATAGCCTAAAACAATGGCTAAATAGCTGCCATTTCAGAGTTGGACCGAGCTTACAAAGACAAATGTTAGTTTTCTGAAATAACGCTTTGTGGCGAATCGTGCAAAATAAGACCAAGAACACTTATTAAGAAAGTAATAGGGTCAAGTTTAATTTCACGCTGACCATGAGAATAATGTCAAGACCTCTATTGACTGATCTTTGCAAAGAAATGAAAGTTCAGTCAATCCCATTAAGACGTTCAGACGCAGCATGCGACAGCTCATTAAGTTTACTACGTGTTTCATTTTCAGCAACAGATCAGATGATTGCCGTCCCGATGGAGGACATTCTCAAAACCCTTCAAAAAAGTCAAAAATGACTGGTTGCACGATTCGGTCTGATCAAACTGACTTGGCATCCATCTGTCTTATAAGTGTCTGTGGCTCCATCAAAGCTGAATATGCTGAACAGAGCAAACCGCAGCACTGGGCCTAAGCTAAAACCATAATTAAAAACCCAGCCAATGTAAAGAAAGAAGGCCTGTGAATGTTCAGATGCCAGTGGCATGCGAGACATCTCTCGTAAGGTTTCACGGTGCATATTAAGTTATAAAATGGTTGTGAGAACCAGCGGTTTGGCCGTCCGCCCAATCCCAGATCCCCCGCTCTTATCCCCATGTAATGAATGAAAAGCGTATCATGCAAGTTAAATCAGATTCATCCTGACTGCTCCAGTGAAACGGCTGTTCATTTCCTTTGCTGACATTTTCTCCACTGCCTCATGCTGGCTGGATGTTACTAGGTTTGGATCGGGTCTCTCTTCCCAGCACTCACATGCTCACACACCTCTTTCTGGCCCATCTTGGGTTTCTCCTCGATTTTGTTGACTTTCCTGGCTTACATTTGGCTCTGGGCTCTTAGGGGTTAGTTACTTCAATGCAGTGCGAAGGTATGTAGAGATTGCTGGCTTCAGGCCATTTTAGTCCTGCGCCAGTAAAAATAATGTAAGGCTCAGATTCTCCAATACTGTACTTATTGTAAATGGTCTAAACGTGTAAAAACACTTGGCACAATGGCCAACAATATCAAGTTCGGTGATCTGAGCTCAATAAGACATTCCACTTCTATTTAACAATTACAGTGATGTCATCTTTTCTAATAAAATTGTGCTTGTTGCATGGAATCTGGGTCATTCATATACCTTGCTTTGAACAAGAACTTCCTCTGATAAAGATTTATGAATATTGCTGAATATTAATGAAACACCCAACTGAAGGCTATGCACTCAGGAACCCAAATCTAATCAAATATCAATAAAAATCAATTAAAAGATACTGCAAATTAGTCCTACTGAACATTAACATTATCACTATTGTCCATAAAAAAATACGCAATTGGCCCTGATAATGGGGGCATGTTGTTACACTATATTGGGTAAGGGGGTAACACACAAAATATCAGCAAAAACTATATATGTATCGTATGTGTTATTTTATAGTCTTAATTACTTTTGGTCTCTACACAGTACCTAATTTATGTATTACAGTATTCAGAATACATATAGAATAACATACAAGGCAACATCATTTGACTTTTATGAAAAATATCCTTGTCTTCGGAACACAGTTCAAACTTTTGGTTTATATATATATATATATATATATATATATATATATATATATAGTTATTTATTTATTTTTATTATTATTATTTTATTATTATTTTTTTTATCAAAAGTTTGAGCTGTGTTCTGAGGACAAGGATATTTTTCATAAAAGTCAACCTCAGATGAGGTTGCCTTGTATGTTATTCTATATATACCTGCCTGCATATATCCCAGTGTAGCTTTACTGTGTTTACAGCTATTAAAAATATATATGATGATATTGACATTTTTGTTTGGAGATGGCAAGCACTGTGCAATTGAACTTTTGATTCAAAATATTAAAGTTACTGACTTATAGATCCTTCTAGCAGGTTCCCCATGTGAAAACTAGCCCTGTTTTTTTTTTTTTCTTTCTACAATTTGAAAGAAAAACACACATGCACACACTCACACAAAAACATTTCCTTCTCATAACCACCAATTAAAATCAAGGCTGAAGCAGTACTAATTCGGGTTGCCTCATTAGTGGTGACAATAGTGCATCAAAACAGAGCAGACTCTGCTATCATCTTGCTAATATTAAAAAAAAAAAAAAAAAAAAAGAAGAAGAAGATCAGACGTTTGCCCTTAATAAAAATAAGATCAGTAAATACAGTGAATCTCAACCAGAATTCAAAGGATTCAAAATGATTTATTTATTTTTTTTGGAAATAACAACTTAAAAATTCAGGTGGTTCCTCAGTATATGGCTTCAGAAGTCATATAAAATAAATATATACACTACTTTTTGGAGCTGGACAGTTCCGGCACCCATTTATTAAACTAAATAACTAATTTCATGCCCTACAGGGAAAAAAAAAAAAAAAAAAAAATCATGTTTTGAAGGACATGAGGGTGAGTAAACGATTAGTATGCTTGCAGATCTTGGATTTAGTCCATCGTCAATTGACTACTTTTGCTTTACCTGAAATATGTTCTTTCTGTGATGAATAGGATTAGCTGAATAATAAGGCAAGCTGAATTCAAGGTGTGCTTTTAGAGCTTTTATTCAATTAAAGTCATCATATTTCTTATCCACAAAGGTATACGCTATGTTTACTTTTTTGGAAAGGCTGAAGCTATCTAATAATTCCCAATTTGCACCGGCGTGCAGAAATGGGCATAAAACAAACAATTCAATGAGAGTAAAAGCAGGATTTCAGTGCTGAGAAGTTCCACTAGTTAGGGTAACTGGCTGGTAATTTTCCCTTTGCAGTCTGAATAATGTGCCATAACTGTTTATCCTGTTTCTCCACCTAAATGTATGAATCCATAAAAGAGGCCTCCAACATCCTGATTCAATTATTCAATGTGAAATGCATTTCATTTCTTGCTGAAAAAGAGGAGTTGTTTATTATATCAAGTGTGAATGATGAATAAATTACAGATAGCTGTGGTCTGCAGTACGGCCCGAGCTTGAGCTCCAACAGCCTTGAGTGATGAAGCTAAAACCTGTTCAACATGCTAGACGTGTCTGAACAGACTGAATGCCACCTGGTCAGACGCTCTTGCTGATCTCGCAGACTTTGTTCTTCTTACAGCCTTCAATTGACATGCCTTCAATCGATATACTGTATGTTTATCTGCTGTTACAGAGGACAATTATGAAATGAATACCGACGTCTCTGTTGGAGGTCAACATTCTTTTAGAAATTATTCCTACTGAAAAAAACATGAATATACAATCAAATAAAATATAAAATAAAATAAAAATACCTCCACATGCACAAATAAATCATTCTTCCTCTTAAAACCTAGGAAACTGCCTATGTAGGCAGCATTTTAAGGCAACATAATAAAGTTGGTCTTTTATAAAAGTTAGACAATACAAGAAAAGTACTAAACTGATTAAAAAACTAATAAAAAGGACACACACAACAAAATTAGTGTAATTTTAAAAAGGAAATGACAGAAAATACCAGAATTAAATCTAAATATTAATATACTAATGTCAAAATAATAATAATACAATAAAATAATAATGTTTCTCTTATAATAAAATAACTGTATTTTAGGTAACCTTCAAGCAGAATGCAATCCCAAAATCCATTGCAACAGACTTCTACAATGAACATTTACAATGGTGGATGAAGCAAGCTAATTATAAACATACTTACAGTATAAGTGATTCAACATAAAAAATAATGATAAAAAGTATTAGTATTGTAGTGTTTAGGCCATCTTCAAGTATTCTTGACGGATCTCAATCAAAATCTAATACAAATGTGGCTAGAACATATCTGAATGAAGAAAAGATTTGAAGTGGTTGTTAAGGCTACTCACAAGGCTACCCCCCCACCAAAAAAAAATAATAATAATAAAAAAAAATAATAATAAATTAAAAAAAAAAAATATATATATATATATATATATAAAAAAAAAAAATATATATATATATATATATATATATATATATATATATATATATATATGTCATCATTTACCCATCCAAATAAGTTTTTTTTTTTTTTTTTTTTTTTTTTTTTCCGATAACCAAACAGTAACCAAACTACCATAGCATTGTTGTCCATACTTTAGAAGTCAATGGCTACCGTCAACGGTTACCAACATTCTTCAAAATATCTTATCTTGTGCTCAACAAAAGAAAGAAACACATACAGGTTTGGAAAAACATTAGGGTCAGTAAATAATGACAAAACTTTAATTTTTATGTGAACTATCACTTTAAGGCCTGTTCACACTAAAGGTGTGGTCACGTTTACCACCGAGGTGTGGTCACGTTTATCCACATCATTTTATTAAACCTGTTCAGACTAAAACAAATATTCGCATGCCAACATTGCGACAACAGAGTGCTTTTTTTTTCCCATTGCATTGGGAATAAAGTAGAGCAAACAATAATATTCATGTTTTGGTCACATGACTAGAGCTATTACAAACAGTGTTGGTATATTACTTGCAAACTGCAGTCTGTTACTGATTCCAAATAATAATTTATTGCTATTGTGTGAATAATAAGTAATCATGCAATCAATAAAAAGTAACTGATTATCAGTATTTTAAAATGTAATATCATTTATTGGAATCTGATTAACTAATCCAGATTACATGCAATCCGTTTCTAGCCAGTGCTGATTACAAACTAAAGGAGCTCACAATCTGTTTTTCAGAGACAGTAACACAAATCGCATTCGAAAACATTTATGTCGGTGTGAACAGCTCATCTAGACAACACTTGTTTTATTAAGCAGATTTTACCTATATTTACAAAAGTAAAACTTATAAACCAAAGAAAGTCAGAATCAGAAGGTGACATCAGCGAGAGCAGCTCATTAATGGTGAAGTCGCCATGCTGCTAACACACAACAGAGCTGCACACTAATTAGCCTGCTAACGCTAGCTCCCGGCTCATCAGAACGCCTCTGTGCCTTCAGTGACAAAAAAAACAAATATTTTCTTTCCCCAAACTAATGAGCTCCATTGGAAACGGAATAACAAGCTTTTCATGGGATGCCACGTGTAATGGCGTCCTTTATTAAATGTGACTTTCCCCTCTTCCAAACACGAAATGAAAGTTGAGGTCTCCTAAAACTAAAACACTTTAAAGTGAAGCTTGACTATTGCGGCTGCAGAACAGGATCTTATTTCCTGCATTGGCTTTTGGAGTGAAATATGAGCTGGACAGGTTGCACACATCACTCCCTGTTATTTTCTGACTGGGTTATCTATTACGGAGAGGAGAGAAACATATTATACTCTCAGCTCTCTTCATGAGTTGTCTGTATCTAAGGAGACTCTCACTCACTGTAGGAGGTGCTGAACAATCCTTGAGTCAATCTGGGCCCATTGAAGCTCCTGTCCATCAGATACTAGATGTTCCTCACACACGGCTAGCATCAGGAGGTCAGGACAGCTGGACTTTCATTAAAAGGGTCATATGATGCGATTTCAAGTTTTCCTTTCTCTTTGGAGTGTTACAAGCTGTTTGTGCATAGATAAGATCCCTGAAGTTGCAAAGACTAAAGCCTCAAAACCAAAGAGATATTCTTTATAAAAGTTAAGACTCGACCACGCCCCCCTAAAACGGCTCATTAAAACATGCCCCCACATGTCTATGTCACGGTGTGGGGAGATTTGCAAAACACCGCCCAAATGTATACGCAATGAAAGAGGGCGGGACTTTTATTCTCGCTGTAGTATTGTTGCTGCCGCCGGCGCCATGTCCTGGAGACGCTGTTTTGTTGTGAAAGCGAAACTACTTTGTTTGGGCTTCCAAAAGAGGACACAACTAGAAATCAGTGGTTAAGTTGTATTTACAACACTGTTCCAGAACAGTTCAACTCAAATATTCGAGTGTGTGCACCGCATTTTATGGAGGACTATTTCCTGAACCTGGGAGTAGCCTACCAGCTGTGCTCAAAGCCTGTTCCTATAAAGTCGGGCAATTCCAACTTTGCAAGGACAGTCTGGTGCTTCTGACTCACAGCCTGTAAGTATGTTTTCATATTTAAAGAATTTGCCACTGACTATTCAAACGCGAGTTTTGAGCAGTGTAGAGTAGTGCTTGTTGTTTGTCGTTTCTCTGATCACAAATGCAGACATGGTAATGTTTATGTGGCGCGATGCAACACAAGTAAAAAGACAGTATAAGTCATTATAATCAGTAATTATGTCCCCACTGGATGCAACCAATGTCTCGTTTAGAGTGGGTTTTATTGTTTTAGTCTCGTCGCGCCGGGACACAGCATCACAATAAGGTAAGGGGCGTAACATTTCTGTCTCACGCTTGAGGTATTCAGCCAATCACAACGCACTGGATAGCTGGCCAATTAGAGCACGCCTCGCTTCTCAGAACGATGAGCTTTTTAAAAATCGGCGCGTTTCAGAAAGGCGGGGCTTTGAGGAGCAACAATAATGTACAGTATGTGGAAAATAATGTGTTTTTTGAACCTTAAACCGCATAAACACATTGCATTACACTAAATACACAAAATAATGTTCTTTTTTAGCAACGTCATATGACCCCTTTAAGAGCCACCACTGGTAGAATCTCCTGTGCTCATGCGAACAAGACTGACACATCTGAGTACAGAACATTTACCAGATGCAGAAATTAACATAACTAACAACTAAAGTATTGTTTTCTGAAGAAAATATAAATGGCATAGTTCTTACTGACGTGGTCTGGATCTTTATTAAAAATAAAGTTAATCCATTCTTTCCTAATGTTTGGATCAAAAGGAAGGCAATGCAAACACTGTTTATTTTCCCACAGCTTTGCACTGCACAGCGTCTTCTTGTATTCAGAGCATCTTTATCGTTTGGTTTCTGTATAGACCTGCACGTTTGCCTCTCTCGTAAACCCTAAATGCACAGATTGGTGGGCGGGGCTAAACAGGCAGTGATGTAGAATCGGTGGGTCGGGCTAAACAGGCAGTGCTGTCGAATCGTGGGAGGGGCTAATAGTGATGTAGAAGCAGGCGTTGAGTGTGGCAGAGTTTAGCCACACTGTTACATCATAGAGTAGAACATTCCACAAGCTGTCGTTTTGGCAGACTGCCTTCAATATAAGCTATTGGTCTCAAACTCAATTCCTGGAGGGCCACAGCTCTGCACAGTTTAGCTACAACCCTAATCAAACACACCTGATCCAGCTAATCAAGGTCTTCAGAATTACTAGAAACTTCCAAGCAGGTGTGATTTGGAGCTGGTTGGAGCTAAACTCTGCAGAGCTGTGGCCCTCCAGGAATTGAGTTTGAGACCACTAAGCTGTTTCTAGACTAATGAGAAAGTTTTGAGTTCTGAAACTTACAGTATGTTTTTATAGTACAATGACCTCTTGTATGTCAAAAGGTCAAGGGAAATTTGATTTCTCAGTTCATGACCCCTTTAAGGATTTTTTTTTTTTAACCTGTTGCTTTGCTATTGCGCTCTGAGTGGCTTTCAACCCTTTGCTATTTGGTTTCAAGGGTATTTCTTTCTTTACTTTTATTTTTTCAGTTGCTAAGGTGTTCTTTTAGTCTGTTGCTATGTGGTTGCCAGGGTATTACCAAGATGTTACGTGTTAGTTTGTTTTACCTGGTGCTGAGCAGTTGCTAAGGTTTCTAAGTGGCCTTTAACTCGTTGCTACATGGTTGCCAGGGTATTACTATGCTGTTGTTAAGACATTTTAAGTGTTTTTAACCCATTGCTACACAGTTGACAGGGTATTACTATGCTGCTAAGACATTTTAAGTGGCTTTTATCCTGTTGCAATGTGGTTGCCAGGTTACTGCTATGCTGTTGCTAAGATATTCCAAGTGATTTTTAACCTGTTGCTATGCTAGGGTTTTCTGAGTGTTTTCAGTACATTGTTTTGTGGTTGCTAGGGTGTTGCTATATGTTTTCTGAGTGTTTTGATTGTTTGGTATTCTATGTGTTGCTATGCCACCGTTCTTTGTGGTTGCCAGGGTACTGTTATGTAGATGCTGAAGTATTCTGAGTAGTTTTTAACCCATTACTAATTGGCTGCTAAGGTGTGCTCAGTGACTTTTAACCTGTTACACTTGCTAGGGTTTCCTGAGTGTTTTTAGCATGTTGATGTGTGGTTGTTAGGGTACTGCTATGTGTCTGCTAAGGTGTTTTGAGTGTTTGTTTGTTTTTTTTTGGGTGGGGGCGGGGGGGGGGGGGGTTGCTATGAAGTTGCTAGGACATTATTATGCAGTTGTTAGAGTTTTCTGAGTGTGATTTCTTTTAGAATGTTGGTGGCTGCTATGCAGTTACTAAGTGTTCAGAGTATCCCATTGCTATGTAAGTGGTTGTGAGGATGTTTTAAGTGGTTGGTTGACTGTTGTTAAGGTGTTGCTACCCTGCGGAAAAAAAATAATAATAATAAGATCTTTGCTCCCTCTTTCAATGTAAGTCATGGGATTGTTTTGGCTGTTTTATAGTCTACCCTGCAACCTTAGCAATCACCAATAATGAATACAAATAAACGTGCTGTCCGTCTGCGCCTCAAATCTGCCGTAACCTGATTTTTATCCAGACGTACTGAGAAAACAACTTTTCTTGCCTTAACTGTTCTGACTGTGGCTTGTAAACAGACCTAATGAAAATAGTTTGTTCCCGACTTAATCTGAGGCTTCATACCCATGATGCAAAGCTTAGGAGAAATGCCAATCCTCATCTCAAGGGCTTTTGTTGTGCAGTTCTTTTTTATTTTTCTATGCTGCATGGCATAGTTTTATCAAAACATTGAATTATAAATGCAGTCAGGCCACAATATTTTCAGGAAAAAGCTATTTGGAATACATCAGGGCCAAAAGCATTTGAACGAAGCATTACAATGAGGATTAATTTATGAATTATGCCTGAACTAACACTGTAGCTCCATAATATAATTATTTCAAAATGCTAGAGATTAAATAAATAGATATTTTGAGTATATACTTAAATGTTATATATACTCTACACCAGTTACCTTGCCCTTCCTTTTTACATGACACACGATTATTAGTATTTGACAAAAATAATAAAAAATGACTTATGGTTACTTAATAAGTAAATAATTAAACAAACGAATAAATAAATACACCATTTCATCCTATATTATTAATCTTTTAATAACATAATATTATACTATATTATTATATTATGCTATTAATCTTTTAATACTATATTATTCCCAAACACATAAATAAATGCCTAACTGAATCCAGTAATCATTTGTTTCTATTAAGAATAACACAATATTACACATTACTTTGAAAGTAACTACCCCAAAATGGACTCTATTTTTTTTCCATGAACATACATTTATGTGACTTGTCTAAACTGTTTCTGTTAGTTTCTGAAGGCTCTGATAATTGTGAAAATGATACATTAGTAGTATTTTTCATTCCCACTCATGTGCCTCGTGAAGCCCATTGCTAATGAAGCCTTCAATGTCAAGCGGAATTCCTTCAGCCATTCGTTTCCCATGTTCTGTTGGCTCCTCCCGGCCCCTGTGAAGGGAAGCACTGAGAGCCAAACTTCTGCTCAGCCGTATCCTCCTCTCACACTCACTACTGTAATCTGCTCTCAGCTCCAACTCAGACTCATCATCTTCACTCAAAGGCACCTTGGAGAGACGCCATGTTTAGTTGGGCGTACGGCACATCAATGAACGAATGTGAGCCTTATAATATGATACAATCAACACAGATTATTAATAGAGACTTCAGTTAGGAGAACATCTCTTCCCCCTAGGATTGAAATTGTACATTATAACTGATTTAGAGGGCTTTTTTTTGTTTTGTTTTTTTTTAACTTGCCAGTATTTCTCTATACTGGGCTTTTCCCCTACTCAGACTTTTTTAACTGTAATATTATATTTATAAAATTTTTAAATTAATAAAAAATAAATAAATAAATAAGATTGTACTTTGCATTTTCCAATAAGAAATATTTTTATATTATATAATTTTAACATTTATTAGAATATGTTTTATATTTTTATTAATATTTTGTATCATAATTTTAATTAATCTTTTTTTTTTTGCTATTATTTCTTATGATTTTTTTTAAATAAAAATACAACATAATACAATATAATATTGTATTATTGTACTTCAGTCTGGATCCAACACTTAAATGATCTGAGATGACCAAACACCTGAGAAGAGATGATGCCAACCCTTCAGAGGACCTCAGATGATGCCAACCCTCAGACAACATACAGAACTACCAAATTTCGCTATAAGTTAAATATATTAAGTTTCTAAAATATATAAATATATTGTAGAAACTTAATTTCCTGTAAAGCTGCTTTGCAACGATTTGTATTGTGAAAAGTGCTATACAAATAAACTTAATTGAATTGAATTAATATAATATACACAAAAATAATAAAATACAAGCACAGTATTATGTATACTATTTATTTAAAAAATTAAATTGCAATACAAATGATACAATACTAATTTATTATATATATCAGAAAATGTTAAGATCAGAAATGTTATTAACTTTAATCTACAGTAATCAAAAATCCACTTGAAGGTTGATCAAGGCCATGATCAAATCTTTAGTCCAGGAGATGAGATAAATTAGATAGATGAGATAAATGTTTTAAATGTTTAAATGTTTTAATAGATGAACCATAGTTTGAGGAAATTCAAGTAGTCAAGGATGTTACTAGATTGAAGAATCACCAATAAATGATGGATCTCTAGTGCAATGTTGGAAACTGCAGAGTCATGGTGACAAACATAATTCAGACTGAGGCAAAGTAAAGTGCGATTAATATCTGGTTTAATTACAGAACAAAACAGAACAAAACAACAATCTCAGATGAACAGAAATATTTAAATGTTTCAGAGCTCAAACATGCTCAGAGAAACCTGCAGTCCGTCCTGGCGTTTAAGTGTTTTTCTAATAGAATAGGCCTAATATCTGTGTAAGAATGATTTAATATGCCTGGCTGCTTATTCAGACAAGCCTGACCACGGCATATTAGGGACGATGCCATCACTTTTATGAGGATAATTCATTTGTCGGGTATGAAATGGCCTGTGGATCCGAATAATGGAGGATAAGAGGCAGGGGGTTATGGTGGGTAACTAAAGCGACCCTCTTCTGAACATTTACTTCACCAGAGATTCAAAAAAGCAACTTTATGACAGAATAGAACTGAACACACTTAAACTAGCCTGCACTACATAGTGTGTACTAAACACTAGACCTTCGAGACAAATAATTCTTTAAAAGTTTCAAACTAGCTGTTCCTTTGACAGAACAACCAATGAAATGGTTGTAGATCTGACAATTTTTCAATCTCTGATGAGATTTCATTCTCGGAAAAGTGACCAGTGACACTTCTAGTTTTTATATTGAAGGAAAGGCTTTGACAGATTCTGCATGATGGTGTCTACGCTGTTGAAAAACCAACTGTTAAGGCCAAGTACGCACTACAGGAAAGAAGATCGAAGCCCTGCACGCATTTAAACACTCGGTTTCTTGTTCTCTGTCATGTTGACAGCCTTATGGTGCTCACTTTACACAACCAGCCTCAGATGTGTGTCAAATACAAGGTCATTCTCATCACCAACTGCAGCAAAGATCAGGAAATCATCACACAGACTTTGCCAACAAACAACATGGAGTACAAGCAAAGAAAAGTCAGTTAATTGGTAAGCGGAAAGCTATATAACATGAAAAACTAACTAACCCTGACCATAACAGATGTAATGGGACATTTAATGTAATTTTACAGTAAAATACAGTTGAATTAAATGTTTTGCCATCTTATAATTTACAGTGAAAAAAAACAGTAAATTAACATTCCCAGAATTCTCTGTGACATTTTATATTTGATGGTATTTCATTGAATGTTTCTTATTTTTTCCTAGTAGTTATGTATTTTTGGGTTTAATGTCACATCTTATGTAGTTAATTTAATCTTTATCACACTATTTTACTGTAATAAACTTGTATGTGTGCAAATATAAATACATTGTGTGTGTTATTTTGATGGTGTTTTGTTAAAAACTACATCACATTAACAATTTGTTTATTTTGAATTGAACGTACAGTAACAGAATCATTTGTAGTACAGTGAGGGAATCAGTAACAACTTTAAATGATTCACTTATTGAGTGTGATTATTGAGCATTAATTTACAAGCGAGTCAAGGCTCATGACTGAATCATTAAAAATAACTGGTTCATAAGTCCTCAGCATTTAAACAGGCTCGTATAACCCCACTTCTTAAGAAACCCACTCTTAACCCAACTCTTTTAGGGAAATATAGACTGGTTTCCCTTCTACCTTTCATTGCAAAAACACCTGAACGAGTTGTGTTCAACCAAGTCTCTGCCTTTCTCACTCAGAACAACCTCCTGGACAGCAACCAATCTGGCTTCAGAAGTGGCCATTCGACCGAAACTGCCTTGCTCTCAGTTGTTGAAGCCCTAAGACTTGCCAGAGCAGCTTCCAAGTCTTCATTACTTATCTTGCTGGATCTGTCCGCTGCTTTTGATACGGTCAACCATCAGATCCTCCTGTCAACCCTATTGAGAAAGGACATCTCAGGAACCACACTCCAGTGGTTTGAGTCTTACCTCTCAGATAGGTCCTTCAAGGTATCTTGGAGAGGTGAGGTATCCGAGTCGCAACATCTAGCTACTGGGGTGCCTCAGGGCTCAGTTCTTGGACCACTTATCTTCTCTGTCTACATGGCATCACTAGGCTCTGTCATTCAGAAACATGGCTTTTCATATCATTGCTATGCTGATGACACTCAACTCTACCTCTCATTCCATCCTGATGATCCAACGATAGCTGCTCGCATCTCAGCATGTCTAACAGGCATTTCTTGCTGGATGAAGGACCGTTACCTTCAACTCAACCTAGCTAAGACAGAACTGCTTGTTGTTTCAGCAAACCCATCACTTCATCACAATTTCACCTTCCAGTTAGGCTCATCAACCATAACTCCTTCAAAAACAGCCAGAAACCTTGAAGTTGTGATTTATGATAAACTGAATTTCTCAGACCACATTGCTAAAACTGCCCAGTCCAGCAGATTTGCTTTATACAATATTAGGAAGATCAGGCCCTTTCTTTCGGAACATGCAACACAACTCCTTGTTCAAGCTCTTGTTCTGTCCAGACTTGACTATTGCAATGCTCTGTTGGCAGGTCTTCCAGCCAATTCCATCAAACCTCTACAATTAATCCAAAATGGCGCTGCAAGATTAATCTTTAATGAACCGAAAAGAATGCACTTCACACCTCTGTTCATCAATTTGCACTGGCTACCAATAGCTGCTTGCATAAAATTCAAGGCATTAATGTTTGCCTACAAAACAACCTCTGGCTTTGCGCCCCTTTACCTAAATTCAGTACTTCACACCTATGTGCCCTCTAGAAGCTTGCATTCTGCAAGTGAACGATGCATTATTGTGCCATCCCAAAAAGGCACAAAATCACTTTCACAGACTTTTTCATTCACTGTTCCCACCTGGTGGAATGACCTGCCCAACTCAATCAGAGCAGCTGAATCCTTAGCCATCTTCAAGAAATGGCTAAAAACACATCTCTTCCATCTTTATTTGACCCTCTAACTCTATCACTCTCTATTCTAATTCTATTTTATCTATCTGTCTTCTTTTTATAAAAAAAAAAGAAAAAGAAACACACACACACACACACCCTTGACCCTCTAACAATTGCATATTTATCCTCTAACTGCTACTTTTTCTTTAAAAAGTAACACTAGCTTTCTTTTTTTCTATTCTATCTACTTTTTTTTCTTAAAAAAAAAACAAAACAAAAAAAAAACTATAGGTTTCTTTTTTTCTATATTTTTCTATATTCTATCTACTTAAAAAAAAAAAAAAAAAAAAAAACTTGCTATGTGCACTGCATTAGGCTAACCGAGACTTGTCATATCGCTTCAATCCGTGTATCATTCGTTCATTCGTTTTTTGATTTAATATTGAAAGTAGAAAAATGAAAAAACGGCTCCTTTTTCATTTTTTTCCAAAAGACAGAAAAAAGAGAATTCAGCTTAAAATTTAGTTTTTTTTTGTTCAGGGGTAGAAAAATTAATAAACAGCTTGAATATTCGATTTGTATACTTGGGTGGGAATTAAACGCCCCTTTCTGCTGATTGATCAGCCGAAGATCAAACCGTGCCGTCATCAGTTCTTCCACAGTTCTGCGAGTCAGAATAATAGTCCTCCGCTGCTGCAGTCGTACAGATCCTTAACACATTTATTGCAACTAAATTTCATCTTTTTTCATCAAACAGACTAATGAATAGCTCGACACAACTTGTCCCGGGGCAAAGTCTAGACAGGGCTTTCTTCTGTGTAGATATAAATTCTATTCTTTGCATCAGCTGGGCATGGCAGGGTATGATATGACGGCTGTCATAGCCTACACTGCTCACCTAGTAAGTCTGTTTGTTTAAGTAATTAATTAATTAATTTGTTTCAAAATAAATATTTTAAACACTACGACAAAAAGGAAAGAATAATAAACTGGCTTGGGTATATATAGGCCTATAACGTTCACACAAGAACTGTCATTCTGACTGACAACCAGAGAACAACATATTAAATAGCCTACTGTTAGTTTTATAATGTAGTCTTGTGTTTTATTAAAATTGATTATAATTTATATCTCAAAGGGATATGCGCTCGCACACACACTGTAAAAATAGCTGTAGAAATACAGAGAATTTTCTGCAGTAATGTACCGTTCTATGTAAATACAGTTAAATATTGTAAATGATGATAAAATATTAACAGCAAGCTACTCTGTTCAGTCTTAACGGTATAATACAGTATTTTAATACGGTATAAAACAGCTCGCTCATAAGCACGACGCATCAGCTCCCATCAACAGTCAAGAGGTGTGCACTCGTGCAGGTTTAAAATTATTGATCTACAATATTTTGTTAACGAGAGAAAGAAGAATAAGAAAAAGAATTAAAGACGATTTTTGTGAGCTGCCAGCATCGAATGCCTTGGTGCATGGAGCATGCCTTGCTTTTCTACTCGCCCACTAAGGTAATTGCGATTTTTATCAAAGTCAGTTTTAGCCTGTGTAAAGTTAGTAAGCTTGTTCATTCAAGTTTAACTTTTGTTATTTTGCAGTCTAATCAAATGTCCGTGGTATATGTGATCATCCATTGAATTTTTTTGTTTTTGTAAAATTTATGTGATACACTGAAAAAAAATGACTCATTGAATTTACTAAATTTTTTTAAGGTAAGTGGTTGCAATCAATTTATTTTAGCTACATTTAAATAAACAAATTTAGTTGAAAGTTAGTCAACTAAATTTGTTTATTTAAATGTAGCTAAAATAAATTGATTGCAACCACTTACCTTAAAAAAAAAAATTTGTAAATTCAATAAGTCATTTTTTTTCAGTGTTAAGACTGGGCTTTATTTTATCATTTGTTGTGGGGTTTATTGAAATGTGCACTAAAGTTATGCTAACAGTTATAATTATACCATAATCATTTTATTATTCTGTCAGAGAGAACCTTAAAGATTGTCTGTATTTTGCTGTTACGGTGTGTAGGCTGATGCCTATATTTCATAATGTTTCTGAACATTAACTATTGTTGTTGTCTGCATCAGTTGCTGGTGACAAAGTCACAATTGGAGGTTGGATGATCAGTATTAAAATCCAGCTACTGTCTTCAACTTACAAAACCAAGAGAAAGCTACGAGGACATTGGAGTTTGTTCAAAGGTAAATATTGTTAGATTTTTTTGCCCCTCTTCCAAGCTTTGTTCAGAAATAGTCGTTATAGAAATACTCTCTTTTTACCTCCCACCCCACCTCTCTCTTTCTTTATTTCTGTCAAACACAGTAGGTCCAGACACAGCTCTTTTCATGCAGTGACCCCAATTAATCTTTACTTGCCACACCTAACATCCCATATTGCTCTATTATTACATTTTAGGCACTTCATTGGTGTGAACCACGAGAGGGAAACAAAAGCCAGCCAAGTGACGGTGGTGTCGAAGACGACAAGGCAAGGTTTTATAAAAACCTCATGAACTTTGAGTGGGACAGTATTTAGTAAGGTGAAGTCACATGTTCTGCAACCAGAAGTCATAGCATTTTGTTTTGTTCAGTCCAGTCTCAATGGTGAAGTGGAAACAATGTCATTAATAATGCTTTAATAAAAGCCTAATGTTTTAAAGCCATCTCTTGTCCGAGCAATTTGTGTTCAAGTAATTTTAGAATGTAAATTTTAAATCATTAGCTTCTAGCAGTGTTACAATATTAAGATCACATGTCCCCCCCCAATAATTAGAAATGGGTAATCTGTCCCCCCCCAATATTTGAACTTCTTGCACTGATCTGCTGCACTCCACTACGCAGCGCTCAGTTTTTTAGGATGGTAAAAAGCTTTAAAAGTTACATTTTCAGCCTGGCCTGCTCAGCGGGCTAACAGTGCTCGTCAATGTCAAAATAATAGAGCTGGCCAATCAAATCAAAGTAGGTGGGCTTTACGCACAGACGCAGGTAAGGTACTTAAGCCATACATGCAACTTTAACCTCTCTCTCGCTCTCATAATTGCCATATTTGAGGAAAAAAAGTGGAGTAGTTTGCATCACTGGATATTTAGCGTTTCTATCGTAAAACAGTTGACATATTAAATGATTTGCAACTTCCATCTTACCTCTCTTTCAACATTAAACTGATGATTCGTGCTGGAATTCACACTTTGCTTCTGTGCTCTAAACAAACAATGAAGCTGTGAGTTCACATTACTTAAAAATCAGCGATTTTACACCCTCCTTGCTGAGAAATAGTGTAGCGATTCAGTATCGCTATTTTATTAATAAAAGTCAGAGATGACCACAAGTTTCAGAATGTTTCTGTGCGTGATCTCCGAACTCTGTGCATCAATGAAAGCAGTGCATTAATATAGAGTGGTGATTAAACTGACTTGGAATTAAACGGTTTAAATGCACACCTGCATTTATAAATATATATAAATTTGGTCCCCCCCAATGTTCAAGACATGGTTACAGCCTTGCATTGTACAGTAATAAAAAGCTTATGAAATTACAGTTGGAATACTAAAATAACAGTGTAACGACAGTATTTTACTGTAAAGCTTATATTTTCTACGGCAGGATTTTGTATTATTTTTAACAGTAATAAACTGTTGTTGCAGATTACAGTAGGTACACTGTAAAATTACAGCATTATACTGGTGAATCTAGCTGCCAGTAGTTTACTGTAATTTAACAGTGAATTTTTTTACAGTGCAGGACTGCAATGCAATATTTTCATAAAATGTAATAACTTGCCATTTCGGTTTGTTTCTCACCACAGTATCAGAACACTTGGAATATACGCCACGAGATGCATAGGATTATTTTACGACAGATATGAATCCGCTTCAAAAAAAAAAAAAAAAAAAAAAGTCACCATTCTCTGCCATTAAATTGGCAAGTGCGAGTAAGACTTATTATTGAGTACTGATCAGTGGCGTAGCCATAATTTTATTTTCGGGCCTGGGCAAAAGTGAGCGGGCACTACTTAACTAATGCACTAGCTAATCCAGTGGCGTAGCGCAAATCCGCTGCCCCCAACCGCGAACTCAAGGGTGGGTGGGTGGGGGGCTGGTTACGTCGCAATATTGTAAATGTTTGTTTTAAACCAGGAAGGTGAGCCAATGGATATCACACAAGCAACGTGAAAACTTTGTGCAAGAGTTGGGCTATGCGGTGAACCTAGTCGATTCACTAGAAAGTGAAAGTAAAAACTGACTTTCGGAATCTGACGCTGCATTAACATTGCATATTCTCTCAGAGACGACGAAAGACGAATCTACTTCACATGCTGATAACGATATAGCTAAATGTTTTAATTTACTCCCTTAATATTTATCTGGTGGCCCGAACATATAGGCTAGTGGAAAAAATAAATAAATTAAAAAATAAATAAAGACAGAAGAAACGTATTTCGTGTTAAACAGTTTTTTTTTTTTTTTTAAAGTTGGTGCTTGAAATAAAGCTTTTTCATTAACGATTGCAGTGTTGATAATCATCATCGCGATGGCGCCGCACATGGCAGCCACTGTGCTTAGCTCTCCAGTTGTTTTAGTGTTTTTGTTAGTTTTTCCTGGTTTTTGTTTTGCAAACACGATCAGTTTTACCCGGGAAGAACTGCTGAACATTCAGCAGAACACACCACAAAATCTTCTACCGGTTTTCGAGTATTCGGACGTTTTGCTGAACGTTGTAGCAGGCGGAGCGGCGGCGCTGATCAAACGATCCAGGACGCGCAGACGGGGGAAGTGAGCCGGCGCGCTCGTGAAGCTTCGTCAGTGCGGATTTAGAACGGCGTTGCCTAGCAACCATCTGGCGAATCTCCGCTCTCTACCCAACAAAACGGACAAACTCCTTCTGCTCTCCCGGACAAACAGGGACTTTTCAAACTCTGCTGCTCTGTGTTTCACGGAAACCTGGCTGAACGACACCATTCCGGACAGCGCGCTTCATCTGCCGAACTTCCAGCTGATCAGAGCAGATCGCGATGCAGAATCAACGGGGAAATCGCGCGGCGACGGGACATGCTTTTACATCAATGAAAGGTGGTGTACAGATATAACTGTGTTAAAGAAGATGTGCTGTTCTGATCTGGAAACGCTTTTCATTAACTGTAAACCTTTCTACTCACCGCGGGAGTTTCACTCCTTCATTCTGGTGAGTGTTTACATTCCACCACAAGCGCACGTGAGCTCAGCTTTACAGAAACTAGCTGATCTGATCACAGAGACAGAACAACAACACCCGGACTCTGTTTTAATCATTCTTGGGGTCTTTAATAAAGCCAATCTCTCCCGTGAACTGCCAAAATACAGACAACACATCACATGTCCCACCAGAGACAGTAATATACTGGATCACTGTTACACTGCGATAAAGGAGGCATATCACTCTGTTCCACGGGCAGCTTTAGGACTCTCTGATCACTGTTTAGTTCATCTCTTACCGACCTACAAGCAGAAACTTAAATCTGTTAAACCTGTAGTAAAGACTGTAAAGAGATGGACCAAAGAAACAGAGCGGGTTTTACAAGCCTGTTTCTATTCGACTGATTGTAGTGTTTTTGAAGTTGCCGCCACCGATCTGGACGAGCTCACAGAGACTGTAACTTCATATATCAGTTACTGTGAGGATATATGCATTCCTACCAGGACTTATTTAACATTCAACAATGACAAGCCATGGTTTACAGCAAAACTCAGGCATCTTCGTTAAGCCAAAGAGTATGCCTACAGAAATGGGGATAGAGCCTTGCACAATCAGGCCAGGAACACACTGAACAAGGAGATTAAAATGGCTAAAAGGACCTGTGCAAAAAGGTTAGAAGATCAGTTCACTTCGGATAACCCAGCTTCAGTGTGGAAAGTTCTGAAAGCCATCACCAACTACAAAACACCATCCCCCAGCACTGAGGCGAATCAATAACTTGCTGAAGACCTGAATGAGTTCTACTGTAGATTCAAAACCCCCCATACCCATTCTGACCATCTCTCTACACAACCGTTAACACCTCCAGCAACCCCCCTCTCTCCCCTCCCCTCCCTCCCCTCCCTCCACTGCAGATCAGTGAAGATGATGTGTGCCAGTTCTTCAGAAAGAACAAAAGAAGAAAAGCACCAGGCCCAGACGGTGTGACACCAGCCTGTCTGAAAACCTGTGCTGACGAGCTGGCCCCCATCTTTTCACAAATCTTCAGTAGATCTCTGGAGTTGTGTGAATTCCCTGTCTGCTTCAAACGCTCCACCATCATCTCCGTCCCAAAGAACCCCAAGATAACAGGACTTAACGACTACAGACCTGTGGCGCTAACGTTTGTTGTCATGAAGTCGTTTGAAAAACTGGTTCTGGCTTATCTGAAGGACATCACAGGACCCCTACTGGACCCCCTGCAGTTTGCTTACCGAGCAAACAGGTCCATGGATGATGCAGTCAACATGGGACTACATGACCTCCTGCAACAACTGGACAAATCAGGGACTTATGTGAGGATCCTGTTTGTAGACTTCAGCTTGGCCTTCAACACATCATTTCAACACTCCTCCAGACCAAACTAACCCAGCTCTCTGTTCCTAGCTCTATCTGTCAATGGATCACCAGCTTTCTGACAGATAGGCAACAGCTAGTGAGAATGGGGAAATTCATGTCAAACAGCCGCATCATCAGCACTGGCGCCCCTCAGGGATGTGTTCTCTCCCCATTGCTCTTCTCCCTCTACACCAACAACTGCACCTCTAGAGACCCCTCTGTCAAGCTCCTGAAGTTTGCAGATGACACCACACTCATCGGCCTCACCCAGGATGGTGATGAGTCTGCTTACAGACAGGAAGTTGAGCAGCTGGCTGTCTGGTGCAGTCTAAACAACCTGGAGCTCAACACACTCAAAACTGTAGAGATGATAGTGGACTTCAGCAGGAACCCCCCTGTTCTCTCCCCACTCACCATCATGGACAGCACTGTGGCAGCAGTGGAGACATTCAAGTTCCTATGGTCCATCATCTCCCAGGACCTGAAGTGGGACACTCACATTGACTCCATTGTAAAAAAAGCTCTACAAAGGTTGTACTTCCTTTGCCAGCTGAGGAAGTTTAACCTGCCACAGGAGCTGCTGAAACAGTTCTACTCAGCCGTCATTGAGTCTGTTATGTGCACATCAATAACTGTCTGGTTTGGCTCAGCTACAAAATCAGACACCAGAAGATTACAGAGAATGATTCGGACTGCCGAGAGGATTATTGGTGCTCCCCTGCCCACCCTTCAAGAACGTCTGGAGGTTACGTATGTAACCATGGTTCCCCGAAGGGAACGAGACACTGCGTCGAACGCTTTGGGAACACCCCCGGCGAGACACCGTACTGAAGCATGTGTGTAATCAGTCCAATAGAGAAACGAGATGTCACGAGCGGGGTGACGTAAGCCATCAGGAAGCATAAAGCGCACCCAGCAAACGCTCATATCAGCTTCTGCGAAGCGAGCGCGTGCAGGGGTGCAGGGAGTATGGCAAGGAGATGCAGCGTCTCGTTCCCTTCGGGGAACCATGGTTACATACGTAACCTCCAGACGTTCCCCTTCAGGAACTCGAGCTGCGTCAAACGTTTTGGGAACGAGAATACCCACTGCGCCATACGAGCAAATCCCTGTCGTGTGTGTATCATACTGAGCACATCAGGACGAGAGGACTTGGGAACCTGGAGTAGATGCCAGGTCCAAGCTGTAAGATCGGATGAATGTGTGCGGGGAGGACCAGCCTGCCGCAGCACAAACATCGTGAAGGGCCACGCCCACGGATAAGGCCTTGGAGGCCGCCATACTCCTGGTCGAGTGCGCTCTGACCCCCATAGGTGACGCGAGGTCAAAGGACTCGTAGGCCAGTGTGATGGTCTCAACCACCCACCGACTCATAGTCTGCTTGGTTGCTGGTGCCCCTTTCTTGGGGGGACCAAAGCAGACAAACAGCTGATCTGCTCTACGCCACTGGGCAGCTCTATGAACAGCAGATTGAGTCTCTCCTGACCTGCTTCCTGAAAGGGGGGAGGACAGAAGGCCTGTAGTACGATGGGACCCGGCGAGGCAGTGGGCACTTTAGGGACATACCCGGGTCTCACGTAAAGGAATGCCCTGGCCATGCCTGGGGCAAACTCCAGGCCAGCTACAGTGAGAGCCTGGAGGTCCCCGATCCTCTTTAGCGAGGAAATAGCGAGCAAGAAGATAGTCTTTAGCGTCAGAATATTGTCTGAGACTTCTTCTATGGGTTCGAATGGAGCTTTACACAGAGCCTCCAGAACCACTGCCAGATCCCACGAGGGCACCTTGGTGCGCTGTACTGGCCTCAGCCTCCGGGTGCCACGGAGGAAACGTGTAACAAATGGGTGTCTACCCACTGACTGACCACCCTGAAGGGCATGGTAAGCAGCTATGGCCGCCACGTAAACCTTCAGAGTGGAGGGGGACAACCCTGCAGAGAATCGCTCCTGAAGAAACTCCAGAACTGTACCAACTGGGCAGTTGACTGGGTCTTGCAGTCGCTGTCCGCACCAAGAAGTGAAAAGTTTCCACTTCAAGGTGTACAGATTCCTCGTGGCGGGAACTCTAGTTTGGAGTATGGTCTCAACAACCTCAGTTGAAAGACCGGATGGTATGAGCTGTGCCCCCTCAGAGGCCACGCCCACAGTCTCCATAACTCTGGGCAGGGGTGAAGGATGGTGCCCCCCGCATGTCAGAGAAGGTCCCTCCTGATCAGAATATCGAGCGGAGAGCCATCGAGGAGAGACACAAGGTCCAAAAACCACACTCGGGCCGGCCAGAACGGGGCTACTAGTAGTAGACTGACCCCGTCCCGGCGTACTCTCTCTAGAACGCCCGGGAGCAGAGCGATCGGGGGAAAAGCATACAGGCGAAGCCTCGGCCATGTCTGTACCATGTCATCCAGCCCCAGCGGACAGTGTGTCGTTTCCTGCGACGCAAAGAGATCCACTTCCGCCTGACTGAACTCCTCCCAAAGGAGCTCCACCACCTCAGGATGGAGCCTCCATTCCCCGGGCCTCAGCCCCTGCCTCGAAAGGATGTCTGCTCCCTGATTGAGGTACCCAGGGATATAGACTGCTCTGAGTGAGAGGAGCTTTCCCTGAGCCCACAGGAGGACCTGGTGCGCCAGTCTGTAAAGGGGGCGCGAACGCAGACCCCCCTGCCGATTTATATAGGAGACCACTGATGTGTTGTCTGTGCGAACAAACACATGATGACCCCTGAGGTCTGGCAGGAAGTGTTTGAGAGCTCGAAACACGGCCAGCATCTCCAGGCAATTGATGTGCCACGTGAGATGATGGCCTTCCCACAGACCTCGGGCAGAGCTGCCACTCATGACAGCCCCCCAAACCTGGAGGGAGGCGTCCGTCGTTTTCCTTGGGGAAAACCCTTTGGTCTTGAGCCACCACTGTAGGGGTCTCATGTACAGCAGGCCAAAAGGTATCACGTTGGATGCCGCTGCCATCAGCCCCAGCAATCTCTGAAATTGTTTCACAGTGAGTGACTGGCTTTCTCTTACTCCTCTCACGGCCGTGAGAATCGCTTCGATACGAGCAGGAGACAACTGTGCCTGCATCGTTCTCGAGTCCCACACCACGCCCAGATAAGTGGTCCTCTGTGCTGGAGATAGCACACTTTTCTTGGCGTTTAGCCGCAACCCCAGCTCCTTCATATGTGCGAGGACGACATCTCGATGCCGAGCTGCCATTTCTTCTGACTGAGCTAGAATCAGCCAGTCGTCAATGTAATTCAGTATGCGAATGCCCTGGAGTCGCAGTTTATTCCCAAGCATACTTGGCAATAAAGCTCTTTCTGATTCTGATTCTGATCATTTTAATTATAGACCTATAATTCATTGAAAGACTTTTTTAAAAACATTTTCAATGAGAAGTAAGCTAGCTTAATCTTTATTATCCCCGCAGCGCATCAGTTAAGCAATGATGCGTTATGAAATTATTGCGGGGCAAATTAATTGTAATAATTTAATAATAAAAGTATAATAATAGGCCTAATAATAAGAAGAATGTGAAAGGCCTACATTAATTGAAAATGCCAAATTACATATAGGCCTAAAAAGTGTAGGCTATAAAATTATTTTATTCAGAAATGTCATGTTTGTGATTTTTTATTTATTTATTTGTTAATTCATTATTTAAATTAATAGGCCTACAAATTAGGAAACAGGTGCAGTTAATCGTCGGCGTCAGTCACAAAATTTATATATATATATATATATATATATATATATATATATATATATAAAAAGGATAATCTTTGTGAGGACGACTGGCAACAGCTGGTCTTATATTCTTTAGACACGACTTTGAACACTGACTGTAAACACTGACCGAGCTCAAATTAAATTCATAATCGGCCTGACAGTAGTGTACATGTTCCCGGCTTCACAGAATGAACCGGTTCTCGCGTGGAACTGAAAGTCTTACCGTTACTTGCGGACTGATGGACGGACTCTCTCCCTTGTCAGTACGAGTTTTTAAAAGTATTTTTTACAGAATTATGCATCGCTGCTGTTTTTCTAACATTTTCTAACACACAGCTGCAAATTACATTCCAATTGAATGGGTGAATGCACGAATTTACAAGTGCGACATGCCCAAAACAGCCTTTGATTTATTTTAGTTATTTGAGATGTTGTAATAGTTCTCTAATTGTGTTAAAATTAGTGCTTTCAAACGATTAATCGCGATTAATCGCATCCAAATTAAAAGTTTTTGTTTACATAATGCATGTGTGTGTACTGTGTATATTTATTATGTATATATAAATACAAACACATGCATGTATATATTTAAGAAAAATATGCTGTTTATATATTAAATATATTTATATATGATATAAAATATAGTAATATAAATATATAAATGCATATACATGTAAATATTTTCAAAATATATACTGTGTGTGTATTTATATATACATAATAAATAAATACAGTACACATACATATAGTATGTAAACAAAAACTTTTATTTTGGATGCGATTAATCGCAATTAATCATTTGACAGCACTAGTTAAAACAGATTAAACAATAATTATCAGGCCATATGATAGTATGGTAAATTGTTTATATACAGTGGGGCAAAAAAGTATTTAGTCAGCCACCAATTGTGCAAGTTCTCCCACTTAAAAAGATGAGAGAGGCCTGTAATTTTCATCACAGGTATACCTCAACTATGAGAGACAAAATGAGAAAAAAAAAATCCAGAAAATCACATTGTAGGATTTTTAAAGAATTTATTGGTAAATTCCTCTGTAAAATAAGTATTTGGTCACCTACAAACAAGCAAGATTTCTGGCTCTCACAGACCTGTAACTTCTTCTTTAAGAGGCTCCTCTGTCCTCCACTCGTTACCTGTATTAATGGCATCTGTTTGAACTCGATATCAGTATAAAAGACACTTGTCCACAACCTCAAACAGTCCAACTCCAAACTCCACCATGGCCAAGACCAAAGAGCTGTCAAAGGACACCAGAAACAAAATTGTAGACCTGCACCAGGCTGGCCCGACTGAAGTTTGCTAGAGAGCATTTGGATGATCCAGAAGAGGATTGGGAGAATGATGAAACCAAAATAGAACTTTTTGGTAAAAACTCAAATTGTCGTATTTGGAGGAGAAAGAATGCTGAGTTGCATCCAAAGAACACCATACCTACTGTGAAGCATGGGCGTGGAAACATCATGCTTTGGGGCTGTTTTTCTGCAAAGGGACCAGGATGACTGATCCGTGTAAACGAAAGAATGAATGGGGCCATGTATCGTGAGATTTTGAGTGAAAACCTCCTTCCATCAGCAAGGGCATTGAAGATGAAACGTGGCTGGGTCTTTCAGCATGACAATGATCCCAAACACACCGCCCGGGCAACGAAGGAGTGGCTTCGTAAGAAGCATTTCAAGGTCTTGGAGTGGCCTAGCCAGTCTCCAGATCTCAACCCCATCGAAAATCTTTGGAGGGAGTTGAAAGTCCGTGTTGCCCAGCGACAGCCCCAAAACATTACTGCTCTAGAGGCCAAAATACCAGCAACAGTGTGTGAAAACCTTGTGAAGACTTACAGAAAACGTTTGACCTCTGTCATTGCCAACAAAGGATGTATAACAAAGTATTGAGATGAAATTTTGTTATTGACCAAATACTTATTTTCCACCATAATTTGCAAATAAATTCTTTAAAAATCCTACAATGTGATTTTCTGGATTTTTTTTTTTTTCTCATTTTGTCTCTCATAGTTGAGGTATACCTATGATGAAAATTACAGGCCTCTCTCAACTTTTTAAGTGGGAGAACTTGCACAATTGGTGGCTGACTAAATACTTTTTTGCCCCACTGTATATATATATATATTTTTTTTTTTTTTTTTTTTTTTTTTTTTGTGTAGCGTTACGTTCAAAATAACTACAAAATGCCATGCCTTTGAAAAATAAAGAGAACAACAGAATGCCCTGCTTTAGCGCGTCTCCGTCTCCTTGAGCATCTTTCTGGCACATGCCACAAACATGAACTACAGCGAATACTTGTCTTTTAAAAGCCTACATTTAGATTAAAATGCATCATATAAGTATATGACGTTAAATGCATCATATAAGTCACTAAGTTTGGAATAAATCACAGTATGCATCATGACAAAAAAGCGACTTTACAGTCTGTAAAATATGGTAGGCTATCGCAAATTATTTTCTGGACCCCCTGTCACTTTAAGAACCGCCGGTCTACAGAAGAAAGCCCTGTCTAGACTCTGCCCCGGTACAAGTTGTGTCGAGCTATTCATTAGTCTGTTTGTTTGATGAAAAAAGATTCAATGTAGTTGCAATAAATGCATTAAGAATCCGTCAAACTGCAGCAGCGATTATTATTCTGCTAAGTGATACTGCGGAAGAACTGATGACGGCACGGTTTGATCTTCGCCTGACCAATCAGCAGAAAGGGGCATTTAATTCCTGCCCACGTATAGAAATCGAATATTCAAGCGGTTTATTCATTTTTCTATCCCTGAACGAAAAACGAAAATTTAAGCTGAATTCTTGTTTTTCGTTTTTTGTAAAAAAAAAAAAAAAAAACGAGGAGCCTTTTTTATTTTTCTAATTTTGATATTAAATCAAAAAACGAATGATACACGGATTCGCTTGTATGTTGTTGCTCTTTTGTTGGTTTTGATTGCTTCTATTCTCCTCTTTTGTAAGTCGCTTTGGATAAAAGCGTCTGCTAAATAACTAAATGTAATGTAAATGTAAGTCATTTGTTCACTAATTGGACATCAGTGCTCATGTTGGGTTGGTTGGTGCGTTCTCTCTAAATAAACTTCATTTTTATTTAACTAACATTCTTATTTTTTGCTACATTTATGACCATTTTAGTTGCAGTCTGAAGCCATACTTTGACTTGGCCACACCTTTTGTTAACCTAGACAAGTCATTTGCAAAATCTAAATTACTTCTACACTCTTCAAAATATTCTCATAATGCTTCTTTGAGGAGAGAGTCTATAACAATCAGTCTATATTGTCACTGAAAACAGTGTCGCTTCATCTAGCAATGTTCAAACCTCCCAGTGAGATTCATTTTCAAATGCGACTAGTGACACATCAAGTTACTCACTGCATATTGAAGGAGAGGCTTTGACAACTTGTGTAGGTGGTTCTACACTGCAGATAGATAAACCAACAAAGAAAGCAGATATATAGAGAGATTGATACAACCATGTGTCTGTGCCATGTTTTTTAGTCTCTCATTTGCCCGATCACATATTCTCACCGGCTCTTTAATGTCTGTTCAATTACTTCTGTCCTGTATCTTCATTACTGGCAAAGAAATCATTTCATTCCATGCAATAATCATCAGTTTGCATTCTATAATTATGTGCAACAAATACAACCTTACAAAATAAACACTGTGCATGACAGTACTTTATTGTGTATACTGATATGTATATGTGTATATATATATATATATATATATATATATATATATCATTAAATCTATTTTTTATGAGCAAAAACACTGCATTTACTTCAAAATGGTAATTCATTAATTATGTTTATAAAGGAATCAATACATATAATTGCACCAAAGCTGATGAATGTAAACCAACACACTCTCATGGCAACTCCACCAGTATGGATCCATATGCATAAAAAAAAGTTTTTTAAATAATAACAATAACATCTAAAGTAAACCAAATGAAGAAAAAGCAAACCAGGGGTGTATTTCCAAAAGCAGGTTATGTGACATACCCGAGTATGTTTGAGGATAAGTGAGCGGATAACCTCAGCTTTCGGTTCCAAAATCGGAGGTTACTTTCAGGGTATGTAAGTAACCATAACAACTTGCTGTCTGAAGATAACCTGCTCCGGAGCAGGTTATGTTCCAGGGTTAGTTCACTTCAGAGCTATCAGGGCACGCGCATATTCATATCACTTTTGGTGTGAAAGGGCTTTAAACTAGAGCCCTGCACGGGCCTCAAATTTAGGCCCTGGCCCAAGATGCTCAGGCCCTAGCCCAGCCTGTGTCCGACAGCTTATCAGAATTACTGACCCGAGCCTGTCTTTTTCCCCCTTCTCCCAAAACAGCTTATACTACTGTTTCAGCTATTAAAATAGTTCAGTTTTGTATGTAATGGCAAAGTGATTATATTTCGTCTCGTTTCGTAAGTTAATTTAGAAAAACGTTAGGAGCATTTTTTGTTTGTTAAATATAAGTTTTTGTTTTTTAAAGTAACGACCAAGCAGCCAGCGGCAGACAGTGAGCTGATCATAGTCTGTGTTTGATCAATTTAGCCTTCTCAAATCGTCACGACTTGCCTAAAATAAAATCTATAGATATAAAACAATTCAAGCATATAACAATGTTTAAACGTTAAACCTAGATAAATGTGTGCTGTATTCAATAGTTTGTGCGGAGAGTGGAAGCTAAAGTGCGCTTTGCAGGACATGGAGGCGCCAGCGCGATCACTAGCATTTTTTTCAGTGGAAACAACTTAAAATAGCTACGCTGTCATTTTTGCTCATAAAGGAAAGAGTAATACATCATTCGGAACTGTAAAGGGTCTACTTTTATTTGTGTGCACTCACAATATCAACAAAACGTCGTGCTTTTATAAAATAAAGAAAACAAATACGCTTTCTGCCGTCTCGGTCTTGAAAAGGAGCGCTTCACAAAATTGAACCGAAACTCAGCGAATACATGCCTCACAGACATGACAAATATATCTATAGAAAGCTTTAAATTACTACTTAATTAAATAAATCAAATCGAAAACATATACTCTTTCATTATAATCAAAATCCGTAAAGATGCACTTCTCTCTAAGAACGTGTCTAATGAGATGGCGAGTTCGGCAGCTTCATCCTTGCGACAGACTTGACTCAGAAAAAACTAGTTTATTAGTAAATAATTCAAATATTTCCTTACTATTTTCCCCTGACACATTCATGGTAATTAGTTTTGCCGGTGCTTTAAAGCAAGCTTTAGCCTATAGCGTGCATTTGAACACAGAACTCTTCAGCTGCGCTGACGGCTTGCTGCTGCTGCTGCTGCTGCTGGACACTAAACACCCTCGAGCCGCTCTTGAAAGTCGCAGTAATACGGTCTCGTGCTGTTTTCACCAGCGTAGCAATTTTTGTTAGCACTAATTGATGGATGTTTAAAATATAAAAAATAAGGAGAAGCCTAAAACAGGCCCGAGTCTGAACTATGACGTGAAAATTGGCCCGAAGCCCGGCACTAGGGGCGTAAAAAAGTTGGGGCCCATCGGCCCGGGCTGAAATGCAGGGCTCTACTTTATAACAAGTAAGCCCAGCCCAGATGAGAAAAAGTAACGTAAAAGTAACGTAATGCATTACTTTCCATAAAAGTAATGTAACTCAATTAGTTACCTTTTTGGGGAATAACGCAATATTATAATGCATTACTTTTAAAATTAACTTTTTTTGGTTTACTTTTAAATAACAAACTACTTTGACACTGTCAGACCTGTGTTTCCCCATGTCGTGTGTGTTCCTTCCTCTTGTGCCCATATTTGGTTAGTTCCTGTTTCTTGTCCTCGTTTGGTTTGATTATTGTTAATTTGTTCCCAGGTGTGTTTCCTTAGTTCCCTGTCCTTAAAAGCCCCAGTCCTTTCAGTCAGTGTTTGTTGGTCCCCATGTCTCCTGTGTTTGGATTTCCATTAAAAAGAAACCTGTGATTTGCTCAACCCCTCATCTCCTCGCTCCTTGCTTCAGTGATCGTGACAGAAGGACCGACCGAACACCGACACCTCCATGGAGGAGGCCGCCGTTCCAGGCCGCCGCCGCTGTCTGCGGCTCGTCCCCACCCGCCATTCGGCTGCCAAGCCCGCCGCCGTTCGCAGCTTTTCCTCGCCCGCCGCCATTTGCGGCTCTTCCTCGCCCACCGCCTTCCGCGATTCCCATCGGCCCGCCGGTTGTGAGTATGGCAAGCCCGCCGGTTGTGAGTATGGCAAGCCCGCCGGTTGTTAATACGGCAAGCCAACCGGCTGTTAATATGGCAAGCCATCCGGCTTTTAATGTGGCAAGCCATCCGGCCGTGCAAGCACCCCCAAGTCTCCGTGCTCCCAGTGCCCGCACCTCGAACGCGCCTGCCTGAGTGCCCTCCAGTGCCCGCACCTCGTATGCGCCTGCCAGATCGCCCTCCAGTGCCTGCACTTTGAACACGCCTGCCAGAGCGTCCTCCAGTGCCCGCACCTCGAACGCACCTTCCAGAGCGCCCCCAAATGTCCGCGCTTCCAGAGCGCCACCAAGTGTCCGCGCATCCAGAGTGCCCCCAAATCTCTGCGCTTCCAGAGCGCCCCCTAGTACCTGCGCCACGAAGGCGCCTCCCTATCTCCGTGCTTCCAGAGCGCCCCCAAGTGTCCGCGCTTCCAGAGCGCCCCTAAGTGTCCGCGCTTCCAGAGCGCCCCCAAGTGTCCATGCTTCCAGAGCGCCCCCAAATCTCTGCGCTTCCAGAGCGCCCCCCAGTGCCTGTGCCACGAAGGCGCCTCCCTATCTCCGCGCTTCCAGAGCGCCCCCAAGTGTCCGTGTTTCCAGAGCGCCCTCCAGTGCCTGCACCACGAAGGCGCCTTCTTGTCTCCGCGCTTCCAGAGCCCGCTCCGTTGGCTCAGGTTGGCTGTAGCCGGAGAGACGGGGGGCTGGGGCCACGGCCTCGAAGGCTGATCCTCCCGAGTGGCCTCCCAAGTCTCCTGATCCGCCATGGCCTTCCGAGCATCCTGCACCGCCATGGCCTCCCGAGCATCCTGCACCGCCATGGCCTGTCGAGCTCTCTGATCCGCCATGGCCTCCCGAGTCTCCTGATCCGCCATGGCCTCCCGAGTCTCCTGATCCGCCATGGCCTCCCGAGTCTCCTGATCCACCATGGCCTCCCGAGCATCCTGCACCGCCATGGCCTGTCGAGCTCTCTGATCCGCCATGGCCTCCCGAGTCTCCTGATCCGCCATGGCCTCCCAAGTCTCCTGATCCGCCATGGCCTCCCAAGTCTCCTGCACCACCATGGCCTCCCGAGCTCCCTGCACCGCCATGGGTTCCGGAACGGGCGCCGCCCTGGAGGCCTTCCGTCCCAGAACTCTGCTCCTAGAGGCCTCCAGAGCGCCTACCCCCCCCCATCCCCGTTGGATGTTGTACGGTGCGGGACGCACCGTCAGGGAGGGGGGGAGTACTGTCATGTTTTGTGTGTCCCTTTCTCTTGTGACCATATTTGGTTAGTTCCTGTTTCTTGTCCTCGTTTGGTTTGATTATTGTTAATTTGTTCCCAGGTGTGTTCCCAGGCCCAGTCCTTTCAGTCAGTGTTTGTCGGTCCTCTTATGTCATCCCATGTCTCCTGTGTTTGGATTTCCATTAAAAAGAAACCTGTGATTTGCTCAACTCCTCATCTCCTTGCTCCTTGCTTCAGTGATCATGACAGACACTGAGTTGAGTTTTCACTTGATGTAAAATTTGAAGCCAAACCAGTTCACAATCACTGATCCAGCAGAGCTTGACTATCTGTCTGGTTAGCAGACACATGAGAAAGGTCCTCTCCATCTTTCTCCAGCACTCTAAAGGTTATCTGATGTCATGAGATGTTCTCTTATCTATCATCAGAGCATTTGTCCTTGACTTCAAATGGTTTCATTTATTTTCCATGTATGACCTCCATAGTCCACAGATCGAAACCCTTAAGGCATTCACAGCCAAATCCACAAAAATAAGACATCTTTTTCAAGTTGCCAATTTTCTGTGCATCTCAAATGTCTATTTCACTCTTGAAAAACTTTTAAAGTAAATCTATAAATGTTGAATGCTTGTTTCTTAACAACACCATACCCGCAGATTCAGAAAAAAATCAATTTAGCACGGAAATCCAACACCTTTTTAGCAAAGATCACTGCGTACACCAGCTGCGGCCATTATATCTGCTCATCTTCAGATCTCTTTGTTCTCCCACTGTAAAAGTCCACCTTTCAAAACTTCTATTGCTTTGCTCTGCAATTGTTTAATGGACTGTCTCTGCTGATTTCACAGACTCCATTACTGCCATTAAAATAATTGCAAAGCTCGACTACATTCATTCCTTTTGTTAAGGAGCAGGAGAGGGATTTGACAGACGACTGCTTCTCGCAGTTATCAGCTAGAGATTAAAACACCACATCGCTGATATCGCAGGAACAATTGTGGAAATGTTCTGTAGGACCGAACCTGCCACTTCATGTTAAGTTGATATTTTATATTTTATTTATTTATTTTATTTATTTATTTTATATATATATATATATATATATATATATATAATTTTTTTTTTTATTTTTTATTTTTTTTTTCTGTTGGGAGTGAGAATGAGGAGGAGGTTTAAGCGGGAGTGTGAGAAATCAGTGAGCTGGAGAATAAAATCAGAAAGCATGACGATTTCATTAAATTAGGTTCTTAAAGATGAAGGAACGGGAGGCAAGATGATGTACGGTCTCACTATTGGCCGCTCTCATGTGGCCCTTCAGTGTGTTATCGCACATCGCATCTGACTTCAATTAAGGTCGCGAGTAGCAGACCAAAATCTAATTTTGTCTTATATCTTGCAGTATTTGAAAGATTGAATGTATTACCAGATGTGTAATCTATTATCTGATCACCGCTTGCTTTGGGACAATTAACAGGTGGCGCCAAATCTGATGTAAATAAATGACAACAGTATATAGTCTATCATTGGATGTGTATTTGATATGGGTAATGATATATAGTATAACGTGATACAGTTATTTTTGCTGGAAATTCAACTAAATATTGATGTCACTTTATATGTAATGCATGGCTTTTTATATAATGCATTACAAAAGTATTTTAATGCATTAAATATGCCTTGTAATGCACCATATAATGCATTCTATGATCTTATGACTAATTGTAACCCACAGTAGTAATACTTCATAATACTTATCTATTTCTTGTTACACCTTTAGGAAGTATAATGTATTAAAACACATGGCAAACAACCCATTTTAGATGTAACACGGAATCTACAAATATTATAATGCATTTTAGCCTAAAAATATATAATAATAGATACATTATGAATGATGTATTATACAGTATGTAAAGGCTTTTTTTTTATAATCAAGTTGTAATGACAGGTACTTGAACTTCATTCATCAGTTAATTCATTTTTATTAAAAAGCTGATGGACAAAAAACAGTTAAATTAATCAAAAACTATTGGATATTATACGTTATTTTAACACCTAAAAAGTTCAAAACAAAAGGCTTAAAAGAGTAAAACATTATCTATATTAACATTAACTATTTTACTTATTTTAAAATTATGAAATTATGAATTAGTTATGACTTATTACTAAGTTTAATTAAATACTGTATATATTTGATGGGGCTGTCAGAAATATGTTTTTTTTATTAATATTTCTAAGTATAATATATTATTCTTTTGAAAAGTCTAATAATACATATTATTAATCATTATTATTTACACTTAAATTATGTTTATACTCATCTAATCAAAACTATATATTCTATGTTAATTATTTTTAATATATTATATATATATATATATATATATATATATATATATATATATATATATATATATATATATATATATATATACACACATTAAATATGTATATATATAAACATTAAATATATATATATATATATATATATATATATATATATATATATATATATATACACATTAAATAAATATATATATATATATATATATATATATATATACACATTAAATATGTATATATATATAAACATTAATATATATATATATATATATATATATATATATATATATATATATATATATATATATATATACATAAACATTAAATAATATATATATATATATATATATATATATATATATATATATATATATATATATATAATGTTTATGTCGATATTTATTTAATTTTTTATTATTATTTATTTTATTTTTTTCACCTGAGGGAAAATCTGAAGCTGTTTTTTTTTTTTTTTCTCAGAATTTCAGAATTTGTATTCTACATAAAATATTATGAGTACATAAAGTCCAGCATAACACAGGTGATCATGCAAACCAAACAGTCTTTCCAAACCTTTGAGTTATATTAATCACTTACAGGGGGAGAGTCTTTATCTTGTAAAAAAACGTTATAAAGGATTTCCAAATCCTATAAAAATTCAGAACTGACCCCTTCATTAAATATTTAATGTTCTTTCACTTATAAAATGATATCAGATATCCACATTGAAGCTTTAAGCAGGGTGGATTTCCAAGCTTTGGGCAGATTAAAATTCAACCACTAAAAGTTTGAAATATTTGACATAGTTATGTCAATTTTTGTCAACATAGTAATAAATACTTCACAAATACAAAGGACTGCATGTGATTTGATTTGCTTGATTTACAACTTGAGTTACAAACAAAAGTCTCAAATCAGTAACGCAGACAGTGTAAAGCAGATTTAAAGTTGTTCTGCATCTGTGAATGTAGAGGACATGCATTGAGACCCATGCTAAACGATAGTTAGGAATCATTTCCAAACCATTAACATTCAATTCATCATGTTTAAGTAGTTATCCACATGATGAATTGTTCGGCATAAGCGTCCTGTAAATGTTCATAAATATTGCTGAACAAACAATATTCATTTATATTTAATGACTGATCGCAGTTTATGAATCTCAGTTTGAGTTCCTCAAAGAACTGTGCCATGTAATACACTTTGCACAAGTGGCATTTTGATAAATATTTATACAAAATCCATCAAGCAAAAGTTCAATTTAAGAGATTAAAATACACAGGAGCATTATAAAGAAAAATGAAACAAAACCAATTCACCGAGAAATTAATAATCTTGTCTGCATTATTCAACCAACATATATAAAAAGCAAAGGCGACTACTGTATGATCCATGAGTGAATAATTGAAAGCTGGCTGGGCTTATTGGTTGGGTTATAAATCAGATTTTATAATGCTCTCTAGACCACAACCAGTGCTGAGTAAGGCTTTTACAGAGAGACTTATTGGCTGTGAGCGAGGGCAGTTTTCAGGTGTTGATATTGGACGGGACAGTCATACAGCGCTCTGCCACGTGCAGCACACGTCTGGATAACAGAAAGACGGGCCAAGAGCTCGAGTCCAGCGTCACTGCCATCGTTACCACATTTTTCCACTCATATATCCTCTGACAACCCCGTCAAAGGATCTTAAAGATCCCTCACTAGGCCTTATTAAAAAGTCATAAAGAGTTGAGTCTGGTGGATTTGAAATAAATGAATAAAACTAGACTTTTACACTTTCTTAAATACGTCTGAGCAGCCCATAGAAAACACACTACCATGTGTAAGTCAACAGAAATTTTTTGCACATTTTTTTTTTTACGTTTATTAACCTGGCACACTGAAAACAATTTACTTTGAAATTTTCTCTCAGAAATAGCTAGTAAAGAGATAATAAATACACAAATAATTTCAAAGAAATGCCAAGCAACGCATTATGACATTTTGAAGTAGAAAAAATTAAATTGTATTTTCTAATGTACGTCTTGTAAAGCAATGTGTCACATCTATGTTTCTGTTGAGTTCCTGTTTTTCCTTATTTGGTTTTCCTGTTCCTGTCCCTGATTGTCTTTGATTTAGTTCCAGGTGTGTTTTATTAATTATCTAGTTTAGTTCCTCATTATCCTGTGTATATTAAGAGTGTTCAGTTCCTAGTTTCTTTGTCCTGTCTTATACGTCATTTAATGTGGTTGTGTTCTCCTGCATTCCTATTGGATTTATTAAGGACTTTTATTTGTTTGAGATCTGCCTCCTTCGTGCTCCTTCAGCTCCTCGCCTCGACAACCCGTCGAAGACAGGACCCACGCAAAAATGGATGAACGGGCCATGTTCATTGCCGTGGCTCAGGCGAGCCACAACCCACTCACCTACGCGAGGGCATTCGTGCCGCTTGCCCTCGCCAGCTCCCTTGATGGGGAGGTCCTCGTGAAACTGTTCCAGCTTGGGATCAGTTACCACCAGCCAATGGAGCTCCCAAACACCTCCAACCTCGATTGGAAGGAGGCGGTAATCTGGTGTCTGGAGAGTCTCCAATCCCGAGCCGGAATCCCACCGCCCATTCCGCAGTCAAGCCCGCCGTCCGCAGGGAACTCAACACCACTGTCTGCGGCTCACCCAAGCCCGCCGTCCGCGGTGAACTCAACACCACTGTCTGCGGCTCACCCAAGCCCACCGTCCGCGGGGAACTCAACACCGCCGTCCGCGGCTCGGTCAAGCCCGCCGCCGTTCGCGGCCAACGCAAGCCCGCAGGCGGCCATACATGTGCCCCTGGGATTACTGGTGGCATATGAGGGTATGAGTCGCAAGCGCCCTCCAAAGCCCGCTCCTCACAAGCGCCCACCAGAGCCCGCTCCTCCTGGGCACCCACCAGACTCCATAGTTTCCCTCTAGAGAATTTTGGGGGGCCATGGCCGCCGGAGTGCCATGACCCACCATGGCTCTCCGGGTCTGCCTGATCCGCCCTGGAGGCTTTCCTCTGTGTCCCTGTCCTGCACCAGCCTCCAGGGCGCCCGTCCCCCCTCCGCGATGGTACTGTTATGGCGTGGGACACGCCATCCGGGAGGGGGGCGATCTGTCACATCTATGTTTCTGTTGAGTTTCTGTTTTTCCTTATTTGGTTTTCCTGTTCCTGTCCCAGATTGTCTTTGATTTACTTCCAGGTGTGTTTTATTAATTATCTAGTTTAGTCCCTCGTTATCCTGTGTATATTAAGAGTGTTCAGTTCCTAGTTTCTTGGCCCTGTCTTATAAGTCATTTAATGTGGTTGTGTTCTCCTGTGTTCCTACTGGATTTTTATTTGTTTGAGATCTGCCTCCTTCGTGCTCCTCGCCTCGACAACCCGTGACACAATGATCTTTGTTTATTTACTATGTTTGTTGTTGTTGTTTTTAAGTGTAGGCAAAAATCATAATTGATTTTTTTTTTTTAAAAATCTGTTTAATAAAATCTATTTGTAAATGCAATGAAATAAAATAAAAATCTATTACGTATTTTTAATTTTCACATTATTATATTAATAATATATTAATATTTAATTCATATTAAACACTTATTAATAATCATAAAATAAGTATGTACATTAATTAAAATAACTGTAATAATAAAATTAATTAAAAATTATTTCCCAAAAAAGCAGCACAATTTGAGGTATCAATCATGTAGCACAAAAATATTAGATGAGTTATGTACACTGCAAAATAAAATAAAACTTATATTTATAACACACACACACAAGGATAACTATATTATACAAAAATAGGACATATATATATATTCTCAATTACAAATCAATTTACTTGAGAAGCAAAATTACTTAAGATACTATGTTTTGTTTTCTAAAAAAAAAAGTTTCAAAATTTAGTGACTATGCTTAAAACAAGGTAAAAAATAGAAGTAAAATAAAAAGGGGTTAGTAAAATAAAATTAATTAGGGAAAACATTTATTTTTCTAACTCTAGTGGCAGACTTTTTTTTCTTGTTAAAAGCATAAAATCACTTGATTTTGTTACATTAATATACTTAGTTGCATTAAAAAAGACAAAAATACTAAGGAAGAAAATCATTTATTGTAGTGCACTTTCTTTTTAGTCTGAGCAATAATACTAGTGAAGTTTATCTCAGTAAGCACTATTAAAATCTATTAACTGAAGTGAAGCTCTCTAAGTGCATTTTTCAGTGTGTAATACAAAGGTGAATTCAGACTTTGAATGGACTTAATTTGGATGCCTTTCTATGTTTTTTTTTTTTTTTCAACTGAAAAGGTTAACATTCATTATTCATAACAAATGATATGGGTCAATGAAACATAAATGGGAGAGCAGGACAAGACGGGTCTTTTTTGGACACAACACCCACATTAGGACACATCTGGGCGAATTCAGTCAAAAGCATCTGGACTTGGTTTATCCATTCGAATAAACCATGTCCAGATGCTTTTCAATCAATTCACAAAGACGCCTACAATGACCTGGGTGAAGGAAAACCTGTGCACACATATATTAAAGAGAAAAGAGATGCTTTTTCCTCTATGAAAGAATAACAGCAATGTTCTCACCCAGGACTGAAACTGCTCACTATCTGAACTTTCATTCACTGCCTGTCATACTATTATTTGGGCATTTAATGCAAAGCTATGAGCAGATAAGGCCATAATGTGTCTGTGGAGATGTTGGATTGTATTCTAGAGTCATATAAAAATTATATAATGAATAGCTGAGGATAACTGTTCTTCAGGGAGTTTAGCAGCTGTGAAAGAGGAAGATCTCAGTGGAGTCTGAACTAGATTTGGTCATTAGTTCTCAACTGTACAAGAGTGTTTCTTCAACTATAAACCACGTTTAGCCCTGTGGACCTTTAGAAAATAAATTGCCTTAATGCATAAAACATAATTTCACTCTCACTTTAGTTTATTTGTCAAGTAAAAAGTCTCCATATGGGTCAATTACAACCGATAAAAAATAAATTAAGTTAAAAACATCTAGTTAAAAATATAGTTAAAACATGTACAAAGTTTTTAGAAATGTACTCTTTATATTAGGTTTTTACATATTTAATTGAATTTAATTCAGCAAGGATGCATTAAACTGATCAAAAATGACAGTAAAGGCATTTATTTATTACAAAACATTTCTTTTTAAATAAAAGCTGTTCTTCAAAAGCTGTTTTACACTTAATTAAGCAGTGCAGCTATTTTCAACTAACAATAATAATCAGAAATATTTCTTGAGCAGCAAATCAGCTTATTAAAATGATTTCTGAAGGATCATGTGACACTGAAGACTGTGTCAGTAATGATGTAATGTTGCTGAAAATTCAGCTTTATATCACAGGAATAAATTAAATTTTACAATATATTACAATAGAAACTAATTATTTTAAATTGTAATAATATTTAATAAAATTATTGTTTTTACTGTATTTTTGAGCAGAAGACATTTTCAAAAACATTAATACAATTTCACTGGCCCTAAAGTTTTAAACAGTAGTGTGCAATATATAATTTTCATCATTTAACGATTTTAAAAATGTCTTCTAAAACATCAAGTAAAAAATAATCGATTATTTTTATTTCATATTGAATGCATGTAAATGTACACATCTGAATCATTATTTATGGAAATAACACCATTTTTACACCAGCAATTTGTGTAAACGTGTATATAATTTCTTTAACAAACTACATTATTAATGGTTAATATTTGTTTCACTTTTTGTTTACATTATTATCAGTGAGGAGCTGGGACAAAACAAATCTTTCCAAATCTTTTCAAACAAGAATACAATTCTTGACGGTAAAAAAAAAATAATAATAATAATAATAATAAACAAAAGATGTCAGAATTTTTATTTTTAAGTGATCTATCCCTTTAAAATGGAGCAAAAATAAAAGATAAATTATGTTAAAAAGTAGGGAGAAAAAAAAAAAAAACATCCAGAAGCAGAAATATTTTTTTGGAATGACATTAAACATAAAAATGTAGTTCAGTGCCAAGGTGTTAATCAGAACAAACTCATTACCCATTACTTATTAGGTAGTCATTACCTGAGCTTTACCTGTTCCTGCTACACAGAAGCTTTTTTTTTATTTTATTTTTTTTGCAGAACTCTTAAAAGACTAAATTCAGACTCTCCAACACTACTGCACTTCATATTTCTAGCACAGCAAAAGGTTGTCAAACTGCACATTAAATGAATGGTCCTGTGTTTGAGGCCTCAGACCGTGTTAACAAAGTCCTTTTACATATTCACTGATGGCAGAAGCATCTCATTATCTCTCTTCCCTTTTAAATTCGCACATCACTAATTGTAACAGTGCGGTGGAAGCTCACGAACGCTTGGCAAATACGAGCCGAATGAAGCGAATGAATCATTTACATGATGGATGCTTTCGCTGCTGATGCACGCTGGGTAAGACAACAGCCGGGCACGTCAGTGATGTAATCAATCCAGCAGAGCACCGGTGATTATATCATCATCAAATAATGAACATTGTGGGCATTAAGTGTACGTTACAATCCATGAAGGCGTAAGAGAAGATGGCAGAGAATCTGTTTCATTAAGCCGTTCCATGGAAAGTGATGATGGCTGAGTCAGTTCCAGACAGAGCATGCTGGGAAAGGCGCGGCGCTATGCTGTGCATTGCAATAGGTCAGAGATTCACCGGTTTACTGGCGACAGGTGTCAGATTTGTGGCCCGACATTAAAGCTGCCATTGACAGGCTATGAGAATCATCTGAGTGTGCAGCGGTCGCTCGGCTGAGGCCATAACAAGATTGGAGATGAAATCAGGCTCTGTGCCGCGTCCCGTGGCAGACCCTCGGCCGCGGTGCTGAGAAGGGCGTCCGGGGTCTAGAGCGCAGCAGAAGGTGTCAATCACTCTCTGCTATCATTGCTTCTACAGGCGTGCAGCGATGCTTCACCACGAGCGGCTCTTTGACAGTGAGCGTGTGTGGCATGATGAGAATATAAATGCAGTGTACTTATATTCAGACTGATGACAACATATTCCAGTTATCACAATTTTCAGCTGTCCGTCCAGGATAAATATTTATATATTAAGATTTATAACAATATATGGATAGTTAACCCAGTGATTATTTATGTATTTGGATTTCATAAACAAAAGTTGAACTATCTGTTTGTCTGTCAATCTATTCTATTTATGTCTATCTTTCTATCTATTCATCTATCTATCTGACTACCGTCTGTCTGTCTGTCTGTCTTTCTATCTACAGTGCCTTGCGAAAATATTCATACCCCTTCATTTTTTTCACATTTTGTCATGTTGCTGCCTTATGTTAAACTGCTTTTAAATTACTATTTTTCCACATCAATCTATACTCCATACACCATAACGGTAAAGCAAAAAACAGGTTTTTAACATCTTTGCAAATTTATTAAAAATAGAAAATTTAAATGATTCCATTGCGTAAGTATTCATGCCCTTATCTGGGACAGTTGGAATTTAGTTCAGGAGCATTCATATTGCTTGTAGATGTTACTACACTTTGAGTGGAGTTAACCTGTGGCAAATTCAATTGAATGGGTATGATTTGGAAAGGCACACGTCTTAATAAAAGGTCTAACAGCTGATAATGCATATCAGAGCAAAAACCAAGCCCTGAGGTCCAAAGAACTGCCTGTAGAGCTCAGAAACAGGGTTGTGTCAAGCCACACATCTGGGGAAGAGTCGAGAAACAAAGTCTGCTTCACTGAAGGTTCACAGAAGCATGTAGTCTCTGTTACCCTTAATGGAAGACGTTTGAAACAACCAGGACTCTTCCTAGAGCTGGCCTCCTGGCCAAACTGAGCAATTGATGGAGAAGGGCTTTGGTTAGACTGGTGATCAAGAAGCTGATGGTCACTCTAGTTGAGCTCCATGATCATATGTGGAGACAGGAGAAACCTACAGAAGGACAAACATCACTGCAACACTCCACCAATCTGGGCTTTATGCCGGTGTGGCCAGATTCAATCCTCTCTTCAGTCTAGACACATGAATTAGCAAAAAAGCACCTAAAGGACCCTCAGACTGTGAGAAACAAGATTCTCTGGTTTGATGAACCTCAATTCCAAGCATCATGTTTGAAGCAAACCAGGCACTGCTCATCACCTGCAGAGTACCATCCCAAAAGTAAAGTGTGCTGGTAGCAGCCTCATGCTGTGGGGCTGTTTTTCAGCGGCAGGGACTGAGGGACTCATCGGAGTAGAAGAAAAGCTCAATGCACCAAAATATTGAGATAGCCTTAATGAAAACCCAGTCCAGAGCATTCAGAACCTCAGATTGGGCAGAAGGTTCACCTTCCAACAGGGCAATGACCCTAAGCACACAGCAAGAGTGGTTTATAGACAACTCTGTGAATGTCCTTGAGTGGCCCAGCCACAGCCTGAGCTTGAACCCAATCAAATATTTCTGGAGAAACCTGAAAATGTGCATCTGCCCCCGTCCAACCTGACAGAGCTTGAGAGGTGAAGAGGTGAGGAGAAGAATGAAAGATAATTGCCAAATGCTGATGAGTAAAGCTTGTCACATCAAACAAAAAAGGCTTGAGGCTGTAAAGGTGCTTCAGCTATATATTTAGTTAAGGGTATGGATACTTATGCAGTGCACTTATTTCAGTTTTTTATTTTTTAATAAATTTATGAAGTTGTGACAATTCTGTTTTTGTTTTGTCAATATGGTGTACGAAGTGTAGATTGATGTGGGAAAATAAAAGTAATTTATAGGAGTTTAACATAAGGCAGCAACATTAAAAAAAGGTGAAAAAAATGAAGGGGTGTGAATACTTTTGCAAGGCACTCTATCTATCTATCTATCTATCTATCTATCTATCTATCTATCTATCTATCCTGAATAAGCTTCTTCAGTAAGTGTAGTTCAGCCACACCCCTGAGTTTACATGCACAGCAGCGTTTTAAGAAGAGCATACAACAGTAATCACCCAGAGAGTAATATTGCTCATGAATAATTCATCAGCCTGATGAGTCACGCCCGCATTTCCCATTATCAAGGAAAAATATTTAAAGCATTTTTGCAGCATTGAGTAAAGAGCCATCAGAGAGCTTAATCCGCAAGCAATTAGCCTAAAACACCTCAACAGTTTTGCTTGAGGCCACGAGTCATTTTAACATCCATTCTCTAACCACACTGCACAGCTGACATGCAACACCAAACCGAAGACAATGCCACAATTTACTGAGCAGAGGGCAGTAAAAAAGGAAGGGAGCATCTTTTCCTGCCTCCTTTTTATTGTTCTCCATGGAAACAAGACAAGTGGCAACACCTCCCATATGTGGGGAAAAAGGCTCATTGCTGATTTCCCCCACTTCTCATTTATGATTGCAATATCAGATGCATTCTCTTACCGTGCCATCCCATTGAATAGGGGAAGGAGACCTCAAAGAGGTTGTCATATTTCGTCAGGAGTCTTTTCATTATGGATGCCAGACCTGCGGGAAAGGAAAGAAAGTGAACAATAAAAAAAGGTTCAACTGGGAAGAACTGACTTCAATTTTCCACCAATATTGCTTGGGTTTTATCCAGCCTGGTTTCATTACAGATGCCATGCCCTTCACCCAAGCGCCTTTCATCGCCAGGAGGTGCATTCTTTTTGTTTTTCAGCCAAACAAAACTAGACTCACACACAGAGCCACCAAAACTAAGATGGATGGTTTGCGTCTCCCTCGCTAAATGAAATGACAACATGCATCGTTTCAGAAAGAAGCGACCTTTTGACTGCTCCAGTCAGTAAATTGCATTTTTCCTTCAAGAGAGATTGATGATTTCAAGACATGCTGGTGAACGCAAGCGTGTTTTTCCCAGGAAAACAACAGCTGCCTTGGTAATTTAAAAAATAATGACAGTAAAATCAGGGCTCAGATTTAATAAACTTTGATAGTGGAACAGCTGAGCCAAAAACAGCATCATACTTCTTGGTCCAACAAGTTAAAAGAAAGTTTGACAATATTTATTACAAGATGTTACTTTTGGGTAGTTGCACCTTTATGGCATGATGTGGCTAAGTAGATACAGATCTCTACTTGCAACCCAGAGGATAGAGGTTTAAACGCTTCAAAAACCTCTGATCATTTTGGTTGTGAACAGTGACCAGCAATGTGGAAAACACAGATGGATTTGCAGAATCCAGATGGAAAATATAATAAAAAATTAAAAAATGGAATGTATAGTATAACTCAGAATGTCACAGAATTTGGCAAATTTTGGATAATAAATATAAAAGTTGGGCTGTACACTTAACCAAATTGCAATATGGTGATTTTGTCATGCTAGTGTCTGTGAATGTTAAAGTACAAAATGAACTATTTAATTATTAATTTAATTATTATTATCGTTATTATTATTATATTAAATATATTACTATTGTATAGTAGAAAGTACTTCACAAAGTAATAAAAATATAAAAATTGTATTTAAGGAATATCACATAATTGTTCTTCCATTCATTTTAACAGTAAACATCTGTTGTGTAGCACTTTGTTTGCCATAAAAATGAAAAGGAATTGTTAAATTTTCATTTTATTACATTTTAAAAGATTAATTAAATTGCCTATGCTTACATTTAATGGGCCCTGTTTTGATAATAGGTTTGTATTGAATGAATTTCTGAGAAGATAAAATATTTCATAGGGCTTTATTTTTGTGAAAATTTAAATAAATATTTAAATGGTTAAATTAAATTGAACAGATGTGCTTTTTATTATTAAAGAGGAAAATGTGGAGACTTCCGGGAGGCGCCATGTGAGAGTAAGACGCGTGTGAAGGCAGCTCCGTAATTTTCTATTGATATGTGAAGCAAAATTAAATAATATTCTATTTTCACGTCATCAAGTTCAGAATACCACTTAAGATGCCAAATAAACCCAGAAAAAATGTAGAGCAAACGACCGAAACCCCGCGAGACACTCAAGATGACTGTGGCGACGAGGCCAACACCGTGGCTAACAAGGCAGTGCTAGAGGGGATAGCTGCTCTCCAATCAAATTTTCAACAGTTTAAGTCGGAGATTGTTCAGGCTATCGACAAGAGACTGGACCAGTTCTCGACCTCCATTAGAGCAGAATTAACTGCTCTCAAAAAAGAGACTGATGTCACTATCTCGGCCATGAAAAGCACGATGGACGACCAAGCTAAAACAATGGCGGAGCTCGAGCGTAGCGCAACTTTTACTTCGGATACGGTCTCCCAGCTTCAAAAGGATGTTGAAAAGTTAACAAGCAGTGTCTCACAGCTCACTGAGAAATGTACGGACTTGGAAAGTCGCAGTAGAAGGCAAAACCTGCGCATTCTAAACATTAAAGAGGGCGAGGAAAATGGGCGCAAGACGACAGACTTTATTGCACACCTGCTGAAGAACGTGCTTTCTTTGGAAAGTTTACCTTTGATCGATCGCGCTCACAGATCTTTGAGAAAACGCGCCGACAACACGTTATATCCCCGGGCCTTCATTGTTAAGATGCACTACTTTCATGACTGGCAGGACATTATCCGAAAAGCGGCTCAGCTTAAGTCCATTATCTACAACGGAGAGAAACTCCTGATATTCCCTGATCTCCCAGCTGCCATACTCAAACAGCGAGCCCGTTTTAACAGAGCTAAAGAACTACTTCGAGATCGTCCAGGGGTCCGTTTTGGATTTCTGTACCCAGCGAAATTACGGGTCTCGCACAACGGAGAAGAAATGTACTTTACCGATCCGGTAAAGGCGATAACATTCGCAGAGCAGCACTTCGGTGAGGGGAACGTGTCGACATCATAATCTCATTATGGAGCTTTATAAACCAGTTACTAGTTGGGATTGAAGCGCTGATCGGTCAGCTATAATTATGCGTATTTCCTCCCTCTTTTCTCTTGACGTGATTTGTATTATAGGCAAAGTTTATATGCTTTACAGCTCGAATTAGTAAAGACTGAGCAGCCTGTGTGTAGACGGACATCCATAACCTTAATAGGAACTGTTCACTGAGCTCCTGCTAGTCAGCTAACACCAGGTGGGCTGTTTAACAGTCAAGTTTACTGTTTCTTGGTAAAACTCTGATTTGATGTTCAAGCAAGCCTGTGTTCTCAGGTACGTTTTTGTTTTGTTCACTCATTTTAATTTTGTTGTGATAAGGGATCGTGGGAGGGGATGTCTAATAGGGTTCTGTCTGTGGGTGCGTTCTGCGCTGAGGGGAGGTAACCAACGCAATAACGGGGATGGCTGCTGCTCAGAGTAAGACAACTGACAGAGGGGTGGGAGCACTGACTTTTTCTTCTTGGAACGTTAAAGGTCTAAACCATCTTGTTAAACGAAGTAAAATAGGTAGAATAAATGCCATCAAAATGGTTTTTCTCCCGCAATTATTATATCTATTACAAAACACCCCTCTATTTCTTTCCAAGTCATTTTTTAAGCAACTAGATTCAATTACTTTACCCTTTATCTGGAACTATAAAAATCACAGAATTAAACGACTGCATCTCTCCAAACCTAGAAGTGTAGGGGGTCTCGCCTTTCCAGACTTCCGCTGCTACTACTGGGCGGCTAGCCTCAGAATTATATCCGTAATACTAAATGATAAAAGCGGGCAACTTGACTGGCTCCAAATAGAACAAGATGAATGTGCCCCTTACGATCTTGGTGCTGTGATTCTTTCACCAACAAGTTGCAAAAAAGAAATATACAGAAGCAGCCCAGTCATTAGTAGTGGTATTCAAATTTGGAAACAAATTAGAACTCATTTTGGGGTGGAGACGTTACCTTTAATAATCCCCATAGCTAACAACCCCTCTTTTATACCTTCCATATTAGATAAAGGTTTTCAGCAGTGGAGAGATGCAGGAATTTACACAGTAAGCGATCTGTTTCAAGATGGTATCTTTATTTCATTTGAAAAAATTCAGGAAAAATACAAACTTCATAGAAATAATTTCTTCAGGTTCTTGCAAGTCAGGAACTATGTACAATCCTATTTAAACAGGTCCGCAACAATCAGCCCTTCGTGTCTTGACACTTGCCTTAAGGACTATTTTGGTAAAGGGAAAATGATTTCTTGTATCTATAATACTCTCCAGGCCTCCCAATTACCTACTACATCTTCAATCAAAAGTTTATGGGAGGAAGAATTAGGATCAGAAATTCCCAATGAGTTGTGGGTGGACAGCTTAGAAGAGATTAATAGATGCTCTATAAACTCTAGACACTGCCTCATCCAGTTCAAAATCTTGCATAGGCTGCACTACTCTAAGACAAAATTATCTAGAATATTTCCAGGTGTTTCTCCAAAATGTGACAAGTGTATGATGGCTGATGCGACCTTGCTCCACAGTTATGCATTATGTCCCAGTCTGCAAAGTTATTGGTGCAAGATTTTTAAGGTCATCTCTGAAATCACTAGGCAACATATTGAACCAGATGAGTTTTTAATTGTGTTTGGTGTTTCAAGACATGAGCTCTGTCTGTCCAAGTCTCAACAACGATTTCTTTCCTATGGACTTTTAACAGCCAAAAAGCTTATCTTAACATTCTGGAAAAATAAACTGCCACCTCCTTTCCAGCTGTGGCTTGACGAACTCACAAATACACTACATTTGGAACGTATACGGCTCTGTCTAAGGAATAAGAGACAACAGTTTTCTAAAACTTGGGAACCCTATATGAGGTATTTAGGGGAAGAAGGGAGAGGAGACTTGGAAGAGAGGATGTTGACATAATCTGAGTTGATTCTAAGATTCATTCCATTCCTGGTTTTCTTTTAGTATTCCTCTATGTGGTGCGTATCAGACAGACAGAGTGAGAGTGGGTGGGTAGTCGGGTGGGTTGGTTTTGAATGGTTTTGTTTGTTTTAGGAGTTTCTGTATGTTAGAAATATGTGCAAATGTTTGCATGTTTAATGTACACTCAGATTGTATGCACATGTATAGGATTAAGTTTATTGTATATACAGGTGTGTATATATGTATGTATAAATATGTATATATGGTTAATAACTACAGAAGGAATTATAACTTGGTTCATTTTCTTTGTATAAGAAAAATTTGGAGAAACTTCTGATTTGATTGCTGTTAAGTTTACCTGTACTCTACATATTTCCCCAATAAAAAAAAAAAAAAAAAAAAAAAAAAAAAAAAAAGAGGAAAATGTGTAAAAATAAAATGGGGGGGGGGGGTGGATTTCATAGGGCTTTAAAATTGTAATTTTAATTGTTTTACCTTTTAATATATTGTTGTTACATTGTAAAAGTTTCATTATTTCAATTAAGTTAAAGGATTGTTCAAATCCGTTAAAGGATTGTTAGGATGCATTAATTAGATCAACCGGAACCGGGAACACTCCTCATAACACACAATGTACTCGTTACATCGTAAGAAGAATGGCATCTACGCTAATATTTGTCTGTTTCTTTGTGGCCAGAGGAGAACTGGCCAGAGGAGAACTGGCCCCCCGACTGAGCCTGGTTTCTCCCAAGGTTTTTTTCTCCATTCTGTCACAGAGGGAGTTTTGGTTTCTTGCCGCTGTCGCCTCTGGCTTGCTCAGTTGGGGACACTTAATTTCTAGCGATTATCGTCAATTTGATTTCATATATACTATTTAAACTAAACTGAGCTAGACAATGACATCTCTGAATTCAATAATGAAATGCCTTTAACTGAAAATTGAGTGTTTAATCTTATTATTATACATTACTGACACTCTATCCTCCAATTTGATACTGTTAAGTGCTTTGACACAATCTGTATTGTTAAAAGCGCTATATAAATAAAGGTGACTTGACTTGACTTAAGTAGACATGCTTTTCGATTATTAACATTTAATTTAACCATTAAATCAAAAAAAATAAATAAATAAATAAAAAATTGGGGGAAAAAAATAAAACTAGATTAAAAATAGATTAGAAAATAGAAAAAAAAAAAAAAAAAAGACTCTCCATTCACAATACGGGGTGAATTCACTACATACTAGCTCCACTTTTACAAACTTTTTTTTTTTTTTTTAGCACAAAATAAAAAAAAAAAATAATAATAATAATTTAAAAAAAAAAATAACTGCATCTTGTTCACAAACCACCTGCAATTTCTAGCAATTGTGGCAGCAGTTATTTAGTGTTACAACCAAGCATATCCAAAGCTGCAATGCAATCAAGTGCACATTCAACAATTTTAAGAGCCAATACATGTCAGAGTGGATAAGTGATGCTGTACAGTCCTAGTAAAGTATGGCAGATCGCAGTAATCTGCTGCATCACTGCATGTAATGCCCAAAATTGTTGCAAGCACAAAGCCAAATGTATTCAGACCACCTCCCGAGTTCATTTGCAAAGTACACATGTAAGTCTATTTCTTGTGAACAACTTTCCGGAAACAAATCAAGTGTAAAAATGCCTTTTGTTAGTTTGGATAAGAAAGCATGTGCTAACTAAGGAATAATGAGTTACATGCATTCAAATGAGGCCTTTTGGTCTGAAAAGATCTGGCCTAAAAACTGCTGAGAGCTCCGGCACTTACTCAGCGAAATGTTTGGTTTGTCAGCCGATAAAACAGATTACATGCTAGGCTGGAAGTCTGTGATCCTCAGGCAGTCTCCTCGACTGGAACAATGGGAGAGCGTCACAGCTCACAGACAATTCGAAACAATTTCCCAATCTCCATGTTAAACAAGAGCTGATGAGGCCTATTTTCATCTACATTATACATTAGACTGTTCATCTGGATGACTGATGCATTTTTATGTGCATATATCAGAAAGAGTGAGCAAATGGTCTCGGTGCAAATGATGAAATACATTAGAGGATTTGAAATGAAGGGTTTTCAGCAGGGATTGGCTGAGTTATCAAATGTAGGTCTACTGACATCATGGGAAGTCTGTTAAACACAATAGTCGGTATAGTTTGAACCCCACAAAGGGAATTATTGCTACTGTGGCACTGACGAAGACACCTGCTGTCTCCATTGTGAAAAAGAAGTTCACTTTAGTATACAAATAAAAAGAGTACTTGTTACTAAAACAATACACTTTAAAATAATAGACTTCTGAGAACATGTGAGCTGAATTTATAAATTTGTGACAGAAAAAATGCATAAAAAAAAAAAAAATCAGGAGTTTAAGTGTCATCCGGTGGATATTTTTGGAATGATGCCTAAACAAATTCTCAATTTTTGTGATATCAACTTCACAGACGCAACATCTCATTTACATATCGACCAACACAATATATCAAGAACAGCGCAAATTAGAGCAGTCTCAAATAAAGAATAAAGAAATGAAGAAGCCACAGTATGCTGAAAAGAAGCAAATAAAAATAACATGGCTTGGCAAACGATATGTTCAGATTATGTGTTCTTCTGGCATTCCAAATAAATTAATACGTGTGGAAAAAATCCTCTCCCTTCTACCAAGAGCTCTCTGTTCTCTGCGGTGCCTCCTCTAGCAACAATAACTGCAACCATTTCAAGCGCAAAATAGTTTAAGACATGCTTTTTTGGGCGATAAATAATGGCACGGATATCAGTAATTTGACGAGCGCAAACATTAGTAAATCTCGTTGCGTGATTCATTTGAATACTCCTCCCATAAATTTTGTGTCTGAAAGGGAAACTCCTACAAATGCATATTCAATAAGGTCAGGTGCAAAAATAACTGTGTCCACGCCTTTTTAGTGCTAATTCGTCACTGCGCATCTTTAGTAAATCCTAACAGTACTACTTTAACGCCAAAAGACGGTTTGCACTGGCGCAAGCTGTTAGTAAAACTGGCCCATGATTGCATGTTAAGTGCAATTAAATGAAAATGTTTGACCCACTTAAGTAGGAATTAATACATATTTTTATGTAATTTTATAATTATATTGTCTTTGAAATATGGTTAATGTTTACTGTTGAATGTATGGTAAATTAAAATATATTAATGTCATGTATTTAAATGTATTTTTAATTACATGTAATGTTGAAGTTGCAGTTTAGTACATTCAAAAATAAAATATTAACACTCTAAAGTTAAGATTATAATCAAGTATTTTACATGTGCTTTAGTATGCTAGTCAACACATCAAAAAGAGTCTAATTCTTCAAAGCATGACAAAAGATTATTACAAAATAATGATTTAAAATGTACTTTAACATCAAACTTTTAATTTTACATTTATTACAAAGTGCAGTGGACTTGCTTAGAGTACACTTAAGTGGTCTTTTATTTTTTTTTAACATTGTAGTTGGTAGTATCTGCAAGTTCAGTTTATTAAACTATACTTTAACCTAACCTTCATTCTTCATTTATTGCCTTTTTTCCCTATCACATATTTTAGTAATCATACTAATTTGAAATCAGACATTGTGTTACCATGGAAATGGTAGATTAAATCCTTTCAGCGGGTTCCTCGCCCTAGTGGGTGGTGTCAAGTGTCATATTACAAAATTCACTACAATATTTTACAATCAAAACTTATTCTAATCTTGACAAAACACATATTGTTGAAAAGGTCTGAGTATCAATTTTCCATATTTGTTGACTATTTTGTGATGGAAGTAACATTGTGACAAAACTTTATAAATTTGTGACAGGAAAATACTTTTTTTTTTTTTTTTTTTTTTTTTTTTAAATCAATGACGTTTTGGTGTCATCCGGTGGCTATTTTTGGAATAAGTTCAAAACAAAATCTAACAGTAACCTCAATTTTTGTAATATCAACTTCGAGTTTGGAATATAACTTAGTTAGACATATGGCATTGATTTTATAACAACTTTAGACTTCAAAATACTTAGTAAAATATTTATTTGATATAAAATTACATAAATTAGTACAGTACTTTTTCTTTACAGTAAACTCAAACTTTTAGAACTTTACACTGTCTTTTTTTATGTTTTCACATCAGCAATAATCTGCTTGTCTTCAAAAGAGACTAACATTAGGTTCAAAGCATTCATGAATTAAAACCAACTGCATTTTCACATCAATGTTCACTACAAGTGCACATTCAATACGATTAAAGAGATTAGGGATGCACAATATATCGGCCACCATATCGGTATCGGCCGATAAATGTTAATTTTTCTGTTATCGTTATCGAACCGATAAGAAAATTTGACCGATATATTAAAGCCAATAAATAATGCATCATTTCCTGCAGAGGCACTTCAGATGTGCACTGTTCGCAATGGTTTTTAATTGCTTGAAATATTACTGGAATCAAGTGCAACATGTGCAGGGCAAATCTGTCATATTATAATGAGAACATTACTGTTAAATAATTAATGGAATCTTTGTGCGCCCATGTTTTAGCGCATTACGGGGAGGAACGCATCCACAATGGAGCAACACATTCATGACTAGCACAGTTAAGTTTGCTTGTGCATTTGCAGACTTTTGTGCAATTGTAGGTTGTAATATTGTGTTTATTTTATATATCTGATTTATCTCATAGGCCTATAGAATTTGTTTGGTTAAGCTAATAGAGCGTTAATACAGCGCTTCAGTGATCATCTTTAGCTCAGCGCATACATCATATATATATATATATATATATATATATATATATATATATATATATATATATATATATATATATATATATAAAATATTATAATGAACATATTATTATAAAACGTTGTGAATTATTTGCTTTAATTTGTCGTGTTTCAGCACGTTGTTGCGGGAAGAGCCACAACAGAAGTTACACATTCTGGTTAATATGTAACTTAGTTCGAGTTCACTTGTGCATTTGCGTCTTTTGTACATACAAGTTGCACTATTATGTTTAGTTTATGTTGTATAAATAGCTGATTAATCTCATATGATGCATTTCCTTGAGTTAAATAAGCTGCCAGCAAAGCACTTCAGTTTACCATTGTTCATTCAGCTCTTAAGTTTCAGCGCACGCAGCTCGAACAGCAATGCACAACAATAATAACAATGATTGGGACTATCATATATATAATATTATAATGAGAACACTATTATAATAAAACGTTGTGAATTCTTTGGCTTAATATGTCATGTTTCAGCGCGTTGTTGTGGGAAGAGCCAAGAGCGCTTCACATCTTATTAGCGCATAACTTAGTTCAAGATCACTTGTGCATTTGCGTCTTTTTGTGCACATATAAGTTATAATATCATGTTTATGTTGTATAAATAATAAGCGCTTCAGTTTACCAGTGTTCATTCAGCTCTTCAGTAGCGCACGCAGCTAAAACTGCATGCTGCTATTTGAAACAGTGGTATTAATTTAAGATACTTCTTTTTCAAAATCATAGATATATTAATAATAATAACCACCACTTTTATTTTATCTCATTATTTTCATCAACAATATGGTTTAATTAAAATAATTTAATTGTCGTGTGGAGGCTATTCCATTTAATTTATCCATGGCACATGATTTTGATATTTATTTTTATTTATTTTTTATTTTTTTTACATGTAACGTTAAGTAATGTTGTCCAGTGACTTGTTTGGATTATTTAAGCATTGTTTTATTTATTTGTAAGTCTGTTTTATGTTTGATTTATGTCGAAGTGTTTAATGCTTTTAATGGTGAGACTTTTTTGTAAACAGGCTCAAAATTTATATAAAAATTTGGATATAGATTTATCAGCCAACATATTGGTTATCGATTCATTTATAAAGAATTATCGGTTATCGGTATCGGCCAAAATTTTCATATCGGTGCATCCCTAAAAGGGATAGTTCACCCAAAAATGAAAATTCTGTCAGTAATTACCCACCCTCATGTCGTTCCAAACCCTAAGACCTTCGTTCATCTTTGGAACACAAATTAAGAAATTGTTGATAAAATCCGAGAGCTCTCTGTCCCTCCCATAGACAGCAAGAGTACTAACACGATCAAGGTCCAGAAACATAGCAAGGACATTGGTAAAATAGTCCATGTGACATCAGGGTTTCAACCATAATTTTAGGAAGCTACGAGAATACTTTTTGTGTGCAAAGAAAACAAAAATAACATCTTTATTCAACAATTTTTCTCCTCCTCATCCCGTATTCTGTTGTGTGCCACCATTCGCCAGTTGTTATTTTTGTTTTCTTTGCACACAAAAAGTATTCTTGTAGCTTCCTAAAATTTTGGTTAAACACCTGATGTCACATGGACTATTTTTACCGATGTCCTTGCTATGTTTCTAGACCTTAATCGTGTTAGAACCCTTGCTGTCTATGGGAGGGTCTGAGAGCTCTCAGATTTTCTCAGCAATATCTTAATTTGAATTCCGAAGATAATCAAACGTCTTAGGGGTTTGGAATGACATGAGGGTGAGTAATTCTAATGATAGAATTTTTATTTTTGGGTGAACTATCCCTTTAAGTGCACTTCTTTTAAGAGATTATTGTGGGGTCAACTATTTCAGAAAAAAAAAAAAAGAAACAACTGCTGCTGGTTGTTTTTATGTCAGTCAGATTGACCAGAATGTGCTGCAAAGTGGATCAGGTTTTTTACTAATCCGGTTAGCGCATTTGACGTCACTTGTTGTTTCCTTCAAACACTGAAACCAAACACAGTGTGTGAAAGTTTCTATAAAGCTCATGAATATTTAAAAAGACAAGCGTTCTTTAGATCATAATTGGTCTGTTGCAAGCATTATACATTTGCCTCTGCAATTCGAAGTGGTATATTCACAAAATTGGATTAGCTCGGTTAGTTATCCTCGCAAACATAAAAGGCGATAGATTCCCGAAAGAAAGAAGATTCCACAAAAGCATCAACATGTGTCATCAAGCCTTCAAACTACAATTCAAAACAGCGCTTTATCAGAAAAACAAACAACATCCCTCGAGTCTGAAAGTGTCAGAATGTTGACTGGGTGACGGCCTCTGTAATTGGCAGGCTCAAAGCAGGGTTGTGATCTAGTGTGGTTCCCCACCGCTCTTTCTGACAACGACTGACCTGCTCAGTAATTTCCCTGATGTTTATTTACATAATGGATTAAGTCTGTCAGAACTAAGCCTGCGAGCGTGAGAGACGCATATCCAGGAGGTGAATGTTTATCTGGTGTCACAGCTTCACTTCGAAAGCCTCTCCTTTACTGTTTCTGGCACTGACAGGGCAACTTTAATAACAACTGAGAAGTGCGTAGGTATGTATGAGTGTGTGTCTATGTGTGTGTCAAGTCCGACGCGGGAAAAGGGCACTGGGCGATGTGACAAGGAGACGTGAGGTTTTAAGAAGATATTTTGTCAAAGCAGACATGAGGAAGAGATTCAGCGAGGTGTCTTTAAAGGTTCAGACAGAAATGTTAAGTACAGACGGTGAACCAAAGGGAGTTTCTAAATGTAAGCTCTCTCCCGCGGCTCTCTTCGTGACTGACAGAATTTACAGCGTAAAAATAAATTTGAATGTGAGGGGAAAAACATCTTCATAATTCAGTCCAAATGGAATGACTATAAAGTCACGGCCAAAAGTAAAAGTAACACAATAAATTTAGCTGAACTGTGATATCTTTTGCTATTTTTGTGCTATTGAGATTTATACACACGTGTACTGCAGAACAAAATGTGACCAATCTGTATCTGTATGTATTAGTGCTGTCAAGCGATTAATTGCAATTAATCCAAAAATACATCCAAAATAAAATTTTGTGTTTACATAATATGTATGTGTACTGTGTATATTTATTATGTATATATAAATGCACACACATACATGTATATTTTAAAAATATTTGCATGTGTGTTTGTGTGTATATATATATATATATATATATATATATATATATATATATACATATTATAAATACAAATATTTTATATGTAAATATAGACATGGATGTATGTGCATTATATACATAATAAATATACACAGTACACACATATATTATGTAAACACAAACTTTTATTTTGGATATGATTAATCATGATTAATCATTTGACAGAACTAGTATGTATGTATGTTATTTTTTGTTAAATTTATAATAAATAATAAATAATTATAATTATTTGGTAAGTGTTACCAATGGTAAGTGTTGCTAAGTATGCAAATAAATGTCATAATATAATATAATAGTCACAAATCCGGTCTGTGGCCTTCTGTCCAATTGCCACCAGAGGTCGCTGTTTTACTATAATGACTCTCACACCACACAGACTGTTACACATCACCCTGGACTACATTTCCCATTTTACATTGCACGGATTGGATTCACCTGCACTCAATTACACACACACACACCATAAATAGGAGGTTCCAACCTCTATTCAGTGCCGAGTATTGTTCAGCATTTATCTCTCACCTTGTGATAGCTACTTTACGGAGCCATTCTTTGTTTTCCCTAGTTCATAGTTTAGCCTTGTTCTTTGCCTGGATTTCTCGTGTTTCAATTATTGCTTGCTTTCCTCGTCTTGTCTGATCTCTGCCTGCCCTGGACTATTGCTCATGTTATTGGACTACCCCTCTTCTCAAGCCCTCTGGATATTGTTCGCCGATCGAAGACCCACGCTTGCCTTAGGATTACTCTTTGTCTTGCCTGTGTTATACCTGTTTGCCACTGTTTGAACCATGCCTGTTATGACCACGTATCGGTCTAATAACAGCCAGCAAATGGATCCACATATCTCTCTTCTCGTCAGCTCCGTTACAGATATAATATAATATAATATATAAATGTATAAATTCATAAAAATCCTCTCTCTCTAAAAATATAAAAGTTAAAGATCGTGTGTGCACACAAATAATTGTTCAAAAAAATAATTATATAATGTAAAATATATATATATATATAAATGTACATATAAATAAAGAATATAGATCTTTATTTTTATTATTATTACTAGGGCTGAAACGATTCCTCGAGTAACTCGAGTAATTCGAATACAAAAAATCATCGAGGCAAATTATGTGCTTCGAAGAATCGTTTAGTCCATTTACCAGGGATGCACTGAATTTTCGGCCGCCGAAAATATATGCCGCGCCGCACCGGCCATCAGTGTTCAGGATTCACTCTCATCACTGCGCCGCATGACGCTCCGTTCAGTATTCCGCTCTATCAGTGTGCATTCTGCTCAGATACCGCTCATGATCACCGGAAAAGCAGAGTCCGCTCAAATAACGCACTGACAAGAAATTTCTATGTAGTGTACTTGTTCCTGTTTGCAGTAGAGTTACTGTACTGTGGCATGCTGTAGTACAGCTGTACTGGGCAACGCTGGTCAAATCTCCTTCACTGATCTGCTCGCTATGTTCACATGCGCTGATAATATAGCTTTACCAGGGTTTTTATATTTTTATACATGTTTACTTGATATTTATTTACACAGAATCATCATTTCTATTCAATTCCCACTGATTTACGCGATCTGATGAGCATTAACTCATATTACGCGATCATATCTCTGTATGAATGAATGACAAAGTCGTGCGTTTTCCTTTAACACACACAAACACTGAAGCGTGCGTGACGCTCGCGGTGATTTCAGCGTCTGCGTCTCAATGAGGACATAAACACACAAACAACGTCTCCGGAACTGCTCTGAGAGTCACTTCATCAGCGTTTCATTTGAGTAAAACTAGAGTCATATCATATACACACAGAAATTTAAAGGTATTCACGGCAACCCATCAAAATAAAAGTCCAGTTTAATTTGAAGACATTGCAGCAGAAATATATCACTATTGTTCAGCAGAATGTACATACTACTACTACTACTACTACTAATACTAAAATTATGAAAACTTTATTTTTTAAGGAATGATCACACAACATTTCTTCCATGTTTTAATTTTAATAGTAAATCCCCTTTGTTTGCCAAAAAGTTTAATTTTCAATAATTTAAAGATAAATGAAATTAATGTTTTATGCCTTCATTTGATAACCAGATACACAACACAGAATTTCTGAGGAAAAAGAAAACATTTCATAAGGCTATTTTAAGAATAAATAACAATAAAACATTAGGTGAGAGAAAATAAAACATAACTTTATAATTGTCATTTTCTTTAATCATAACTATAATTATAACACCTAAAATATGTTGCGTGTAAAAAGTGTTTGTTTCAGCCACATGAAGGGTGGGTACATTGTGTGCACATGATCAGGATGGTACCACCTCCGCCGCAGTTTGCAGGACTATACATTATTTGGATAATTAGTCAAAAACAACAACAACAACAACAACAGTTATGTCTGATTCTGTTGCATAGAACTGAATAAAAATAATACACTGATATTTAAAATTAATATATTTTCTGTCCAATTTTCTTTAAATAAAAGTGTGGTTATTTTATTGGCTTGTGTTTTTTAAATTCTGTGTCATTAAAATTGAGGTAAATTAAAAAGTCTTACAAAATTACTTTATATTATTTAATAAAATAAATAATTATTACAAAGCATTTTTGGTTTCAGTTTTCAACCAAGCATATCCAGAATTCTCGGTTTCGGACCAGAATTTTCATTTCGGTGCATCCCTACCATTTACTGTAACATACAGAGCACTGTGTTTGCAACCACATGCTCCTTTAAAGGATTACACACACACACACACACACAAACCAGTTTGAAGAGAGACGTTTAAGAGGCTTTATTCTCCAAATAACTTTAAATTAATGTTGCTGAAAAATGTGTTAATAAATGTTATGTGTATGGTCTCTTGTTTTTGTTCCATGTTAGCTTCCTGCCCACTAATTTTTGCCTCTTACAAAAGCCACAAAGCCTTCTAAGACAGTAAAGGTTTATGTCTTGCCTGAGCTGTATTTAGGCGGAAACTTGAAAGTTAAGTTGCACAATGTTTAGGTTTTATTATTATTTTTTTTATTACTATTATTTTGATTTATGTCGAGTTTTAGGTTGCACTATGTTTACCTTTTTTAAAGTAATTTGAAAAAGATTTTTATATTTGTATGTATTTGTATTTGCATTCTGAATGTAATATGGCAATTAAATGCACTAAATGGGTTTAGTTTTCACAGTAATGCAATTTCAGCAATAAAAATGTAAATTTTTCTAAAAAGGAAACAAATTACTTGTTCTTTTAAAGAGATCTGTCTTATTTTCTCTTGTATATTTAGTATTGCTCTTTAATAAAGAAAAAGTACTTCTTATCCGATTACTCGATTAATCGATGGAATCTTCGGTAGAATACTTGATTACTAAAATATTCGATAGCTACAGCCCTAATTATTACTATTATTATTATTATTATTATTATTATTATTATTATTATGTGCTAAGAGTGCCTCAGTGATCTTTAATGAAATTATGACATTATTGCTGAAATTAAATGATAATCAATTAAATTATTTATTTATTTATTTTGCTACACCTATCAATGATGAAAAGTTAAATAAATAAATAAATAAATAAATAGTCATTATCTTCAAATTTGCAGACACACAGGATCATTTTGACTAATATCAACTGCAATATTCTTATATTGCATATTATACTGCTATAATGTAAACAAAAAGTCTTACTGTCTCTCTCTTGGGCAGTGAGGTCAGGGAGACGGAGGACATGTCGTCGTGGCAACAGCAGTGTCTGAAATGGCCAAGTCGCCCAATACGGCACCACCACCAACCAGTGCTTGTTTTCTACTACCACACGCTCCTGTGTGAGAAGAGACCAAACAGTTCATCAAGTACAAACAATATATCACACTAGTTATTCAAATTTCCAAAGGCCAAGGATGACGTTTCACCTTCATTTAGACGCTATTCTAAATGCTATTGAACAACACTTTCCAAACATGAGACTCTGTTAATAAAGCTGTGCTATGTAGCTTTAAAGTCAATCACATACTCTATGTACTTCAAGTATACAAACATGAATACCTGAATACACATTCAAGTGCACACTCAAGTGCCTTTTAAATGCTTTCCACAAATGAAAGCAGAGATACACGTTTAAAATGAAATGAAGATTAGTAAGTGATGCCAGAAATCTCAATTTTGGGTGAACTATCCCTTTAAAGTGACACCATTGCAATTTGTATCTAAAGGACACCAAGGCTTACTAAGTGACAGAATAAATTCAACACATTTGTGATTCAAAATATATATTCTGATTCACAAATGCTCAGCTCTTCAGAATGACAGACATACAGAGTTGTCTTCTGTGTGCCTGTGAGCACTGCACAGTTAAATTTTGGCTCACTTGTCAATGCAAATGCATTCAAACTTCACCAGATTAGTTGGATGGACTCTGTGGACTGTAATTTTCAGCTCATTCTACTGCAGGATTCAAGGACTCTGGCTTGGCCATTGCTGAATACCAACTTTCTTTTGTTCAAGTTATTTCTTCATAGTTTTATAGTGCTCACACACATCTCTGGCAGACTGAATCAGGTTTTCCTGGAGGATCTGCCAGTATCTGACTCTATTCTTGTTGCACTCGATGGCTTCAATTTTGTACTTTTGCATGGTAAGGGAAATTTATAAAGCATTTTAAGAAAAAAAAAAAAAATGTGGAATTCAAAGCCAAAAAAAGCTTGTCTATTGACCAAAAAAACATCATTCAGAAAATAACTCCTGACCACTTTTTAAAATGACGTAATGCACAGGTGAACATTTTTGAATTGTAACATCAGTTTTGTATTGTTAACATTACCACTGACATTAGTTGACCTTTAAAGTTGGTTTGTGCTATAGCCAGCGCTTTGCTTTCAGGTCACACAGTTCAAATAAAGAGTCATCAAGACCACAAAATGTCCTTCCAAACGTTTTCAGGTTTCATTAAATGACTTCTAAACTCTAGACATGACTCAGTGCTGGCCTTAAAAGCTGTTCCCCTTTCAGTCGGTCACTCCGAGTCACGTCGGATGACCGACGAAATTGGGATCTCGCCAGAGAGACCAATCCACTTCGAGTGTAACTAAACGAGCCAATGGACATTGGCATGCGATTATTGCATCCAGCTGCCGCTGATCACAGCGTGAGCATAAGAGGCAGCTGATGCACCGCATCAATTATCCTTTCGCTTCGGAGCCGAGCGGTAGTGGTTAAAGCTACTGCTCTCCCTTCCAAGAGAGTGTTCTGCGAGCGAGTGCGGGCGTTACGGCGCGGCAGCGGTGGTCACGGTGTCCGGGAGAGAAAGATCGTCTTCCTGCTGACAGCCACACTGGGAGTGTGCGGTGGCCAGCTCCCCTGCGTGCTTCAGCACTAAAAGAGCATTTCTCTGAAAGAGCAATTTCTCTAAAAGAGCAACACGGGTGATCGCGTCTTTTTAAAGATGTCTTTTCACCCGTGCGTTTCTGGGTGTGGTCGTTTCCTGGCGCCTCAGGACGGTCACGATCGCTTCCTCACGTGTCTGGGCATTCAGCACGCTGAGGTGGCTTTCGTGGATGGTTCATGTTCTTCTTGCGGGGACATGACCATCTCGGAGTGCGACTCTGCTATGTCAAACATGGCAGAGTCCCTCTGCCTGCCGTGATCCGGCGTGCACACTGGATCCGGTGGAGTTAGAGGTGATTTGAGGATTACGGTGAGGGCTTCCCCAAGTGGAGCTCCTCACCCCTCAAGCACTCCGCAGCCGGTGGAGCTGCCGAAGGAGCGCGCTGGCCACGCGTTTCCTTCGGTGCCCCCCCTGACAACCAGATGTCGATCACCGCATCGGAGGGCGGGCCCTCTCTCTCCGGGGATGACGACCCGGCTGCGTTGCCCCCTTCGGGTGTGGTAGCGTTGTCCGTGCCAGACCCAGAGATGACGGCTATGCTTTCCCGGGCCGCCGAGAATGTCGGGCTCGTGTGGAATCCTAAAAAGCCACCGTGTCCCGATCCTTCGAGGCTGGGCGAGTGGTTCCTCGGTGGGGGTGGCGCTGGTTCTCAGCGCCCCCCTCCGGTGCCATTCTTTCCGGAAGTGCATGAGGAGCTGACAAGATTGTGGAGGGCACCTTTCACTGCCCGAAACACATCTTGTAGTTCTTCCGCTCTCACCACCCTCGATGGTGGAGCCGCTTTGGGGTATGCGGGCATCCCCTCGGTGGAACGGTCTGTGGCCATGCAACTGTGTCCAACAGCCGCTTCCACCCTGCGGGGTGATCCGTGTCTCCCCTCACGGGCCTCTAAGTATTCGTCAGGTCTAACTGGCAGTGCTTGTAGAGCCTGTGGGGAGGCGGCTTCCGCCCTCCACGCTATGGCGTTGCTGCAGGTCCACCAGGCCAAAGCACTGAAAGACCTGCACGAGGGTGGTCACGACCTGGCGGTTCTACATGAGCTGCGTGCTGCGACGGACCTCGCGCTACGAGTGACGAAGGTGACCGCACAGTCTCTGGGTTGTGCGATGTCCAGGAGCGCCATCTCTGGCTGTGTCTCGCTGACATGACGGGGCAGGAGAAGGTACTCCCGTGTCACAGACCGGCCCTTTCGGCGACGCTGTCGAGAGCTTTGCCCAGCAGTTCTCGGCAGCCCAGAAGCAGACTGAGGCAAACACATCATGCGCCGGAGGAAACCTGCTGCTTCCACCCCGGCTGCAGCCACTCAGCCTGCTCGTCGCCGTGGGCGCCCCCTGCGGCCGTCCCCGCTCCCGCGCAGCCGCAGCAGCCTTCACCAGGCAGCGTCGTGGAGCCGGTCGCAGGCAGGACGCCCAGCCCGTCCAGGCCCCCGCCAAACCTGGCGGCAAGCGCAAGTGCAAGAGGCCCTGGGACGGTCGACCCAGAGATGGAGGAGACTGCTCATCGGGAGATGGTGACTGCACCACTCCCTCCCCCGGAGGAGGGCCGGGTGGAGTATCTTTTGTTCATTTTGTTCCCAAAACATCAGTAAAGAGCGGTCTCCTCAATCTCCGGGTCTCAAGAGGAGGAGAGTGGTGATCCGTGCATCACAGGATCACTTCCCTCCTCCTCTCTCGCCAGCAGGCAGCGGGTGGTTGCCCAAGAGCACCCCTCCTGCCCATTCGTGGAACCAGGTAAGGGCAGTAGCACTCCAGTCCCCGCTTCAAGTCGTCAAACGCCAGGCTGTCACAAGCCTCAAGCCGGGTTCCTGTGTCTCCTCCCATGCGAGGAGAAATCAGGTGAGTGCTACACTACACACCCAGACCCCGCCCCCTGCCGTCACAGGCCAGGCCGTCACAGGCCCTGGGGCCGGTCCCTGTGTTCCACCTCGCTGCCCCACCGCGGGCATGTCGGTGGGCCCGTTGGCCCCGCTGGTGCGGTCTCTCGGAGCCTGGTTAGCGCTCCCCAGCCCGTCCCGGTGGCTCCTGCGGACCATCAGACTCGGCTATGCGATTCAGTTCGCCCGGCGTCCCCCCCAAGTTCAGGGGCATCCGGTACACTTCAGTCAAAGCCGTCGATGCCCCTGTCTTGCTCGCGGAGATTGCAGTCCTACTGGCGAAGGATGCAATAGAGCCGGTCCCTCCAGCCGATATGAGGTCGGGGTTTTACAGCCCTTACTTCATTGTGCCCAAGAAAAGCGGTGGGTTACGACCGATCTTGGATCTGCGAGTTTTGAACCGTGCACTTCACAAGATGCCGTTCAAGATGTTGACGCAGAAACGCATTCTTGGATGCGTCCGTCCCCTAGATTGGTTTGCAGCAATCGACCTGAAGGACGCGTACTTTCATGTTTCGATTCTCCCGCGAGACAGGCCATTCCTGCGATTCGCGTTCGACGGTCGGGCATATCAGTACAAGGTCCTGCCCTTCCGGCTGTCCCTTTTCGCCTCGTGTCTTCACCAAAGTCGCAGAGGCGGCCCCTTGTTCCCCTGAGACAACGGGGTGTGCGCATTCTCAACTACCTCTACGACTGGCTCATACTTGCACAGTCTCGAGAGCTGTTGTGCGCACACAGGGACCTGGTGCTCAGGCACCTCAGCCAGTTGGGCCTTCGGGTCAATTGGGAAAAGAGCAAACTCGTGCCAACGCAGAGGATCTCTTTTCTCGGCATGGAGTTGGATTCGGTCAACCAGACAGCACGCCTCACCCAGGAACGTGCTCAGTCGGTGCTGAACTGCCTCAAGACTTTATCAGGCAGGACAGCGGTCCCACTGAAACTCTTTCAGAGGCTCCTGGGGCATATGGCTGCAGCTGCGGCCATAGTTCCGCTCGGTCTGCTCCATATGAGACCGCTTCAGCACTGGCTCCATGATCGAATCCCGAGGTGGGCGTGGAAACGCGGTACTCACCGGGTTCAGATTACACCGGCCTGCCGCAAGACCTTCAGCCCGTGGTCAGATCCTTCGTTCCTTCGGGCAGGAGTGCCCCTGGAGCAGGTATCCAGGCATGCTGTGGTATTCACGGATGCCTCGGCCACCGGCTGGGGTGCCACGTACAACGGGCACGCAGTATCAGGGGTTGGACGGGCCCCCTTCTGCGTTGGCATATCAATTGCCTCGAGTTGCTGGCAGTACGCCTTGCCCTGTGCCGCCTCAGAGGGCGCCTTTGGGGCAGGGACGTTCTGGTCCGTACGGACAACACTGCGACCGTTGCCTATATCAACCGGCAAGGCGGTTTGCGCTCCCGTCGCATGTCGCAACTCGCCCGCCACCTCCTCCTCTGGAGTCAGAAGCATCTGAGGTCCCTTCGTGCCATCCACATCCCAGGAGTGTTCAATCAGGCGGCCGACGAGCTGTCTCGAGCGGCACTTCCTGGGGAGTGGAGACTCCATCCCCAGGCGGTCCAGCTGATTTGGAGTCGGTTCGGAGTTGCTCAGGTAGACCTGTTTGCATCTCCAGAAACCACCCACTGCCAGTGGTTCTACTCCCTGTCCGAGGCAACGCTCGGCACGGATGCACTGGCACACAGCTGGCCCCAGGGCTTGCGCAAGTATGCGTTTCCCCCAGTGAGCCTGCTAGCACAGACATTGTGCAAGATCAGGGAGGACGAGGAGCAGGTCCTGTTAGTGGCTCCATATTGGCCCAACAGGACCTGGTTCCCGGAACTCATGCTCCTCGCGACAGCCCCTCCCTGGCCGATTCCTCTGAGGAAGGATCTGCTTTCTCAGAGACGGGGCACCCTCTGGCACCCGCGTCCAGACTTGTGGAAACTTCATGTGTGGTCCCTGGACGGGACGCGGAGGTTCTAGGTGACCTGCCCCAGGAGGTAGCGCTCACTATCGCTTCAGCACGAGCACCGTCCACAAGACGGGCCTATGCGCTGAAGTGGAACCTGTTCATCGAATGGTGTTCCTCTTACCAGGAGGACCCCCGGAGATGTTCGATCAGAGCCGTGCTTTCCTTTTTGCAACAAGGGTTGGAGCGTAGGCTGTCCCCCTCCACCCTTAAGGTATATGTTGCTGCTATTTCTGCCCACCACGACCCCATAGAGGGGAGGTCGGTGGGGAAGCACGATCTGGTCGTCAGGTTTCTTAGGGGGGCCAGGAGGTTAAATCCTCCGAGGCCTCCCTCCCTTCCCTCTTGGGATTTGGCTTTGGTGCTAAGAGCCCTACAAACTGCCCCCTTTGAGCCATTGCAGTCAGTCGAGTTGAAGTTTCTTTCTATGAAAACCCTACTCCTGACTGCATTGGCCTCAATCAAGAGGGTGGGGGACCTGCAGGCATTTTCGGTCGACGAATCGTGCCTTGAGTTTGGGCCGGCTGACTCCAGTGCAACACTGAGGCCCCGGCCCGGCTATGTGCCCAAGGTTCCTACCACGCCCTTCAGGGACCAGGTAGTGAGCCTGCAGGCGCTGCCCCTGGAGGAGGCAGACCCAGCCCTAGCTTTGCTCTGTCCTGTACGCGCACTGCGTCAGTACGTGGATAGAACTCAGAGCTTCAGGACCTCAGAACAGCTCTTTGTCTGTTACGGAGGACAGCAGAAGGGGAAGGCTGTCTCCAAGCAGAGGATGGCCCACTGGATAGTGGATGCCATCACCTTGGCCTACGAAGCACAAGGTGTGCCCTGCCCGCTCAGGTTGCGTGCTCACTCCACTAGGGGTGTCGCATCGTCCTGGGCGCTGGCTCGTGGTGCCTCGCTAGCAGACATCTGTAGAGCTGCGGGTTGGGCGACTCCCAACACGTTCGCTAGGTTTTATAGCCTACGTGTCGAACCGGTTTCCTCCTGTGTTCTCACCTCAAACGGGTAGTGGCACTGAGAGGGCCGGCTCAGAGTCGGCTTGCGGCGTCCTTACGCCTAATTCTCCAGAGAGTTCCTTAACCAGGCAAACCCTGTTGAGTCCTCCAGCACTCCGGCGTCCGGACACGGCGGAGCGTCCGGCGCCAGGCCTTCAGCCAATGAATTCTTGAAAACTGGTGCGAGGCTAGTGCCCATATGAGAGACCCTGTCGGGATCCCATATGTGTATTCCACGGTATTCTTATTAGAGCCGTGTTTCCCCTGGCGGACCACGTTCTGCCATCTCTAAAGATGCAGCCTGAGCCATCTCAGAGACTTCCATGTGCAAAAGGGCCCTCTGGGTTACTTCACATGTTTGAATGTCACTTAAACCCCCCTTTGGGAGGAGGTGACTCCGCAGTGTGCCTCTTCCAAGTGGAAGGGCACGCTTCCCAGTGTTATCCTAGTCCTACTGTTTGGGTTGCTCAAGGAACACCAGTAGTTGACCTTCTCTGTGTAGAGCCCGGTCCTATCGTCTGCCTTATAGGAAGGGTCAGGAGCCCTACACAGGGCACTGGAAGGGGCAGCTCCTGTGGCGCTTTGGTAGGGATCCCAATTTCGTCGGTCATCCGACGTGACTCGGAGTGACCGACTGAAAGGGGAACGTCTCGGTTACGTATGTAACCCTCGTTCCCTGAAGGAGGGAACGGAGACGTCACGTCCCGTCGCCACAGTCGCTGTACCACCGCTGAGCTGCCGGGTCGCCGGCTCGGCTCCTCAGCGAAAACATAATTGATGCGGTGCATCAGCTGCCTCTTATGCTCACGCTGTGATCAGCGGCAGCTGGATGCAATAATCGCATGCCAATGTCCATTGGCTCGTTTAGTTACACTCGAAGTGGATTGGTCTCTCTGGCGAGATCCCAATTTCGTCGGTCATCCGACGTGACGTCTCCGTTCCCTCCTTCAGGGAACGAGGGTTACATACGTAACCGAGACGTTTCTTCTAAACACTCACCAGAAGTGCTGAAGATATTGTTGATGTCTGGACACTTTCTCTCATTTCAGCCAAAGAGCTCTGAAAGGCTGTCAGTGTTATAGCTGGACTCTCGCTCACGTCTCTTCAGTCGCTCCACTTCTGGTAGCTCAATTTTGCACGACAGCTGAACGCAGAAGTGTCTGGTTTGTGCCACATATTTGTTACACTGGACTTTCTAATGTTTCTGAAATAAGGTTAACACCTTTGACAAATTTTTTATAACCATCTCCAGTAGGGCTGGGCGGTATATCGAGTTTGTACGATATATCGATATTTTCTTTATAAGCGATACGATATGAGGCAATACCGTTTGTATCGATATATAGCCTACAGTAGCTTGATACGAGTGCATCTGAAAAATATAGCAGAGGACACAGGCTGCAGCTGCTGTGGAGAAAATGCATAATCCAATTTGTTCTAAACATGTGACAAGCTTTATATTAAGGCCTTTAAAAACTGGTAAGACAGTATAGTTTATAGTTCCGCATAGTTTAATGAATGATTTGATTGACAGCAGTACTTACTGAGGCAAAATTGCTCAGTGTGAGGAGATCTATCAAATGATATGCATATTGTATGAATCTGTGAAACACCACATGATTAGAGAGGCATAAAACTTGTTAGCACCACCTAGTGGACGATTTCTTTCAAAATTCTTACAGGCCTTTAGGGCCATGAGTCGAACATGCCCACCATGGTTTGTTTCGATCGGCCTCTGTTAACCTTATGTAATAGGTGCTCAAAATTCATTGGCCAATGGCGGCCATGTTTTTTGAGATACACAAATGTCCTCATAAACACTTGTGGGACTTTGGATAAACACACTGCATACCAATTTTGAAGTCAATCAAACTAAGGGGTTTGTAGTTATAGCCATTTTTATGTTTTTTTTCCCTGTTATAGCGCCACCAAACTCTCTGTTTTTTACTGTCACCTCAGATTAAGCTCTTACAAATGTGTTCCAAGTTCGGCGAAAATATCTCTTTTCATTAAACAGTTATAGGCAATTTAGTAAAAGTGGCTCAGCCCCTTTTGAACGTTTTGGCGTCCTGTCGTGATGGTTTCACAAAATTTAAACTTTTTGATAATTATTGATATTCACTCTCCAGAGAATCTTTCTGCACTAGTTTGGTTCCAATCAGGTGAAAAGCCTAGAACTAGTTCACAACAGTAAGTTTTTCAAAATATTCAAAATACTTGAAAATGTGGCCAAGGTGACGATCAAATCCAAGGCATTGTGAGCCAAGGATTCCAATAATATAAGACACTTCAGCCTGCAACGGTTTAGGAGTTATGAGCAATTGCATACTTTTGATCACTGTAGCGCCTCGTAAGGCCAATTAGGATGAGCCTTGGTGACGTTGAATACTACCATCCCTCCAAGTTTCAAGTCTCTACAACTTACAGTTTGGTCTGCCTGATCACTTTTAGGTGAAGAATGTTGATCCTTGGACATTCTAACAATTATAATAGGGTTTCAGCGCTACACACTTGAACCCCTAAAAATGCATAGACAGACTCACATTTTGTGTATCACAAGTGTATCATCTAAGCAACTTTGACTTACTATTTTTACCATACTGTGTACTTATGAATGTACACTATGTATGTATACTTAGGATCTTGCACATACTGAATGGAGGGAACGTGTCACCATCAGCCCAAACATTGAGTTTAGAAACAAACACAGCATCTCCAGTCAGGCAGCTACACATCTAGCCACCTCTAAAATTTGATTAGCCACTACAAAATACAAAATAATGATAGACTATCTCCCAAGTCATCAATATAACTGCTTATAACCCTGTAAATTGGTGCATAAATCAGTGTCATTCTTGTCATCAGTGAATCCATTACACTGCACGAGTTGGTTCCATTAAAATATAAATAAAATATTGGATTTAAAGGATTTTTATTACATTTGATTCTGTACATAGTTGAATGCCAGCATTCTGAGCCCAAGTAGACTAAAATTCAAATGTTGTTGTTTTTTTTGTTTTTTTTTATTTTATGTGGCATGCAATTCTATTCAACATTTCTATTTGAATATTATGTTAAAATGTAATTTATTCCTGTGCTGTAAAGCTGAATTTTCAGCATCATTACTCCAGTCTTCAGTATCACATGATCCTTCAGAAATCATTCTTATATGCTGATTTGCCGCTCAAAAAAAACATTTATTTAACATCACAGCAATGTTGAAAACAAATGTTGTGCTGCTTCATGTTTTTGTGGAAACCATTACTTTTTTTTAATGTTTTTTGATGAATGGAAAGTTCAAAATAACAGCATTTATTTATTGCAATAATACTTTGAGATGCATTGAAATTCCTTCATTTTGTTTCCCATGGAAAAATAACAGTATATTAGTTTGGAATAACATGAATAATCAGAAGTCTGAAGTCAGAAAGAGCTTTATTACCAAGGAATTTGACTTGATGACAGGAGCTTCCAGTGCAGAATCAAGGGGTGTAACTGTTCACAGAATTGATGGTTTGGTGCATACTCTGGTTTTGAAGTCACGGTTGGGTATGTTTTCAGTAAAGCAGAGGGAACAAACCAAAAAAAGAAAAGGTAATTTTTTTTATTTTTTTTTTTTTTTTTTTAGAGACTCTGTTTAGTAAACCACTGTGTAATAATAAAGTCTGTCATTGCTGCTGCAAAAAGCTGCAACACACTCTTCATACTGCAGTTTATGGCATTGTTGTAAACTGGGGAAGATATTTGAAGTGCTTCCACTTTTGAATACAAAATATTTTAGGAAAACGTATCTTTTAGTCAGAATTGTTGCGCTTTTATTCTATTGTGCTCTGTCTGTTTTACAGACAGCCGTTCCTTCAGTAAAATCTGTGAATGTACTTGCTGTCAGGATGAGCCTTTTTGCAAAGTGGAAATACTGGTGTGACTTTCTCACATTTACAGATAAGGACGCAACCACAAAATGTAAGTTAAGCACTGAGGAAAACACATCTCAAATGCATTAAACATCACAAGCATCTGACAGGAGAGCAAACTGCTTTTAAACTGTATGCTTTCAATTTTGTTTGAAGTACTAAACAAAGTATGTCTCATGTTTATGAAAACTGGGATTGTGCACTTTTCCACAGCAGTTCACTTATACATCTTACAATAGTGGTGTGTGATCAAATTAATGTCGATAACAATAATAAGCTCAGGACATTTTTACTCAATACAAATGAATCTAACAGTCGATCACACAGCAGAAATAAATGTGACAACAGCCAGTCAGTGCTTGTGGCTAATAAGTCTAGATGCTATGTGTGTATCTGTGTGAATAACGTCTGGAGTCTCAATACCAATATGAGGACATGAACACATAAACTTCATCTCCAGAGCTGCTCGGAGGCCCTGTTTATAGCTAGTATTGCGATGCATGTTTGTCGACTGGATCACAAGTAGATGAAGAAAGGGTTTATGGGAGGAGGTATGGGCCTTTTCTGACCTTTTGATCTAATATTTTTCAAGATATCTTTGTTTTGTTTCTGAAAAACTACTGTCAAATACACACTGAAACTCAAAGATCTTCATGACGAACCACCAAAATAAAAACTCGGTTTAGCTTGTAAAAATTATGACAGAAATATATTACCGTTATATGCTATATTATATGCTACCATTATAAGGTACTTCTCAAATTAATAATATTAATATTTTTATTTTTAAGGAATATCATATAGGTGAGATATTTTTCATCCATTTGTTGATTTATACAGTTCTGTTGTGCAGCATCTTATTTGACAACAAAATAAAAATGCGATATTTAGGTGTAATCAAATGGAAATATAACAGTTCATTTACATTTAAAAGATTGATTTGATTGTTTTCTAAAGTTTTATTAGATCATTTATTAGACAGCACTTTTGATTATATATTTTTTTTTTATTAAATTGGGATTAAAAAAAAAAACAATCTAAAAAAAATAAATCACAAAAAAAAATAAATAAAATAAAATATAATAAATTAAATAAAATAGGGAAAAATCAAATTGATTTCATGGGGCCCTAAATTAAAAGGCAGCTACTCTGTAGAATTTAATTCTGAACAAACAAGTTATATTTATATTCATTCACAAGGTCTAACATACATGTGGAAAGCATTACATTCTCCATTAATGTTGAATGAATATTGCGTTAAATATTGATATTACATTTACATTTAGTCATTTAGCAGACGCTTTTATCCAAAGCGACTTACAAATGAGGACAATAGAAGCAATCAAAATCAACAAAAGAGCAATGATATGCAAGTGCTATAACAAGTCTCAGTTAGCTTAACACAGTACATGTAGCAAGTTTTTTTTTTAATTATATAATAAATAAAAAGAAAACAGATAGAATAGTAAAAGAATAGAGCAAGCTAATGTTAGAGGCCTTTTTTGCTTTTGTTAATTGCTTAATAAATAAAAGAAAACAGATAGAACACAAAAAGATTAGAAAAGCTAGTGTTATTTTTCTTAATAATAACAACAACAACATCAATAATAATAATAATAATAATAATAATAATAATATGACCGAATCAGCCTGGCAATATTAGGATACCCAAAGTAATTTTAAGCATAAGATCAAGTAGAAATAACTCTTGTAATAAAAGTAGATTTGATTTGTATTAATAGGCTATTTTCAATGAAAATGAAAAAAAAAAAAAATTAAAAAAAATTACAAAAATACCAAAAACCATTCTGCGTGCTGAGTTCAAAAGTATACAGGTAACTGGAATGTGCGTTTAGCATTGTTTTTGTTTGATTATTTCCTTCGAGGAACTATATAATTTCATTATTAAAAACATAATGTGTTTTTCTCGTCTCTTGTTTGTAAAATATGTTTTTTTTTTCTTTGCCAGTCAGACGAGAAACGGACGTGCGTAAAACACAAACTATCATATCATGGTGAAAAATATTGAATATTGGCATCCAGCCCTACATTACAAACAGTTTCTAAATAAATTATGCACATGCAATTGTTAAAACAATGCTGCATTTGCTTTGTACACATGCCAACGAAACCAAACGACCCATACCAAAACTTTTGTGTACTGTTACACCTCTACCTAGAAGTGGAACTAAAATGATTAAATTCCTTAAAACTGAAATCCTTATTCTACCCTTGATTGAGTTTGTGCCCCACATGGGCCTCCAGTCAAAAATGTCTGTAAACAAAGCTTTGCATTGCAGTTTGTCAGTCGCATCTATTAAGCACTGTACTTTTAAAGAAGCATGGAGATATTCCCTCTGGTGCTGCCCCAAGTCCCAACCACGGCATTAAAAACATGGAGTCATGGAGAAGAAAATGGACTTTCATGAGGCTGAGGGCCACGCAAAGAATTTAACCCTCATAAAATGTGACCGATGTATGATTAAAATGACCTGAGTAAATCCCAGTGACGATGAGGAAGCCGTAAGATCCCAAGGACGGGATTGGACGGCCGATTTGGAACATGACATGCAGTGATGGATTACAAAACGGCTGGAGCTGACGTGTGGCAGCTACAGTGCGGCGAGCACTGATGAGGAGGTGGCGTTTGACGAAGCGCAGCTCTGTTTGGCAGTGAGTGATGGCAACTGATTAGAGCCTCGCTTTCACAATGATCTTCACACACGCTGACTGCAGGGGGAGAGGGGAAGAAAGCAGGCCTTCAGCACGAACATGAGATAGCGAGAGAGAAGGAAAGAGATACGGAGAGAAACAGCTGTGACAGGCCGTCTGGGCAAGCTGTCAGAGAGAGCGACAGAGACGGATTGATAGACTTGGAATGACAGTTTTTTTGTTTCTTTTTTATTTCTCTAGTTTATGGATTTTTCAATATGAAAGTCGCTTCTGCATGTACAAATAACTCTTAAAGATGGCAAAAGTTTAAAGGTATAGTTCACATTTACAAAAAGCACCATTGAAGTAGTCAATATATTCCTAGTCTGCTGAAGTCTTACTGTAACTTTCAACTTGTTTTATAGGTTTTTCCAAATCAATGGATATATAAAAATTAGTGCTGTCAAAATTAGCACGTTAATACAGGTGATTATTTTTTTTTCAGTTTAACATGTTAAAATTATTTAATGTCGTTAACACGGGGCGGAGCCTAGGGTTGGCCACCCCACTCATAACTGCTATTTCTGTCCCTTTTTTCTTGACAAGAAGTGCATTTATTCAGTCGCAGACCGTCATTATGACCACATCAAACCGGAGATGTTTCAGACGCGTGCTCCAGCTTCACTTCAGCCGGAGACGCGAGTCAAACGAGCGCGGAAACTTTACTGTGCTCGGAGCGCGTGCTCTTCCATTGCACGCACAAAGGCGCCGGCGCACGCTGTACCCTGTTTCATTTTATATCAAATCATGAAAGAAACTACGAACATGCAAGTCAGTAAAGGCATGAAGTAACCAAAAAGGCGATTAAAGCTGCCTTAAATCTGTGCATGCATGTAATATGTTATTTATGACTCACATTTAAGTCACATTTAAGAACATGTCTCTGAAATGGTTTTCCAAACTGTCCTGGAGCAGCCCAGCACTGTCTCCTTCATCTAACACACCCGATTCAACTCATCAGTTCATTAGTAGAGACTGAAATGGGTCAGAAAAGGTAAAGAGAGTTGAGAGAAAATACGATGCGTGTCAGACCCGCGTCACGCTCAGCAGCAACAGCTTTTAAAGAAATAGCAGTCAAAAACAACCTAATAACCAGCTGCTGTGATGTCTGTTCATCAAGAACAAAATAAATCAATAACTTTTCTAGCTTTAAGGATTCATCTGTATTCAGTTTAGAATTTAGTGTTTGATCACTTTACTCAATTTCTGTATATTTCTGCTGAGGGGCACAGGTAGCTAAATATGACATTTATTATAATGGGTTTATGTGAAGATTGTTTTAAGTTCACTTAAATTAGAAATTATTTTTAAAGCCTAATAGATGTTTGATAGCTCTTAATTGCAATGCAATGTTTAATGGCTATAGTCAATGGTTAAATATTAGGGGGGCAATTTTTTATAGAGAAATCAGTATTAATTGGTATCAGTGTCAGTGACACTGGCTTTCAGTCATACAAAAAGATGCCATTAAACAAATATTAAAAATATACTGTCTTTATGTTGTTTGTACATTAAATTATTTTAATTATGTGCAATTAATTATTTTTTTTTTTTGTTATTTTTTTTTTGGGGGGGGGGTATCGATTGACAGCTCTAATAAAAATGTCTATGTCATATAAATAAATCAATAATAAAAATGTCTCAGCATGTCTAACAGACATTTCTTGCTGGATGAAGGACCGTCACCTTCAACTCAACCTAGCTAAGACAGAACTGCTTGTAGTTTCAGCAAACCCATCACTTCATCACAATTTCACCTTCCAGTTAGACTTAATCAATGATAACTCCTTCAAGAACAGCCAGAAACCTTAGAGTTGTGATTGATGATAAGCTGAATTTCTCAGACCACATTGCTAAAACTGCCCGGTCCTGCAGATTTGCTTTATACAACATCAAGAAGATCAGGCCCTTTCTCTCTGAACATGCAACACAACTCCTTGTTCAAGCTCTTGTTCTGTCCAGACTTGACTATTGCAATGCTCTGTTGGCAGGTCTTCCAGCCAATTCCATCAAACCTCTACAATTAATCCAAAATGCTGCTGTAAGATTAATCTTTAATGAGCCGAAAAGAACGCACGTCACACCTCTGTTCATCAATTTGCACTGGCTACCAATTGCTGCTTGCATAAAATTCAAGGCATTAATGTTTGCCTACAAAACAACCTCTGACTCTGCACTCCTTTACCTAAATTCAGTACTTCACACCTATGTGCCCTCTAGAAGTTTGCGTTTTGTTAGTAAACGACGCATTATTGTGCCTTCCCAAAAAGGCACAAAATCGCTTTCACTGACTTTTTCATTAACTGTTCCCACCTGGTGGAATGACCTGCCCAACTCAATCCCAGCAGCTGAATCCTTAGCCATCTTCAAGAAACGGCTAAAAACACATCTCTTCCATCTTTATTTCTAACTCTAGCACTCTCTATTCTAATCCTATTTTATGTATCTGTCTTCTTTTTATTAAAAAAAAAAACAAAACAAAAAAAAAAACACACACACACCCTTGACCCTCTATCAATTGCATATTTTTTTCTCTAACTGCTACTTTTTCTTTAAAAACTAACACTAGCTTTCTTTTTTCTATTCTATCTACTTTTTTCTGAAAAAAAATACTTTCTTTTTTCTATATTCTATCTGCTTGTTTTCTTAAAAAAAAAAAAAAAAGAAAAGAAAAGAAAAAACCTTGCTACGTGTACTGCATTAGGCTAACCGAGACTTGTCATAGCGCTTGCATGTTGTTGTTCTTTTGTTGATTTTGATTGCTTCTATTGTCCTCTTTTGTAAGTCGCTTTGGATAAAAGCATCTGCTAAATAACTAAATGTAAGTGTAAATGTCTATGATAAATAAAATGACAAATCGTTCAAAGAATCTAGTTTAAAACTCAAGTTTTTAAAATTATATTCATGTTGGTTTCATATGGTTTTTGAAAACTACTTTTAAATAACATACATTTAATGACTTTAAAATGTCATAAGTGTACACATCTTAATCATTATTTTATGATTATATATAATTATATTAAACTTTTCAACTTATTAAATGTTTGAAGTAGTTTTGAAGATTGAAGATAGATAGACAGACAGACAGGCAGATAGATATTAACATTTTTAAAGTGTATTTATTTATTTATTTATTTATTTTTGAATATCATGAATTTGTTAATTGAAAATTATCAATTCGTTTTTGGGGAGTCACACCAAAAACTAATTTTGTCTTGTCATAAATGTTAAATTATCTAATATTTTAAGAGATTTATTGATCTCGACAGTCATGAAGGTCTGCATATAATTTCTGATGTATTTTATTATATTTTTTTTTTCCCCATGTTTCTGAATGTGGGTTTTTTTTTTTTGTTTTGTTTATTAATGGTTGCACCACATGAATTTGATTTGATAAACCCTTTTATTAAACAATTTTATTTTATTTTTAGTTATTTTATTATTATTTAATTTTTTCCCCAATAAATAACAGTAACAGATTATGACAAACCACTTAATATGTTGAATTTTATTCTTTTAATGAGGCTTTTTTGTTCACTATGATTTGTGCACCATTGTATCAATATGACCCACAAGAACTATAAAACAATTTAAATTCACATATTAAATCATGCTTATAAAATAAGTCACTCCTTGTGTGCATTTAATAATTAATATATTTTAAAGTGTTTTACAGTCCTCTTTTGTCCCTCGTCTCAGAAGCCGTGAACTTCATTTCTCAGCAACTGAACGGATTTAACATTTCAATTATTCAGCATATGCCAGTGCCACTGTTCTTCAGTGCTTTGAGTTTTGAGGCTAATACATATGTCAAATTATTCATGAAAATCTTATAGCTCTGAGATGTTTTCCCTTAACTAAACTAAACTTAGAACAACTCCTGTCCTCTTTTGGTACAAGATGTTCTTACACGCACCATGACAATAATCTGGGAGCAATCTCTCCACAATGCCTCGCTGTTTGCTGCACTGCTGACAAAAACAGCACGTAAGCATTTGGCACATGAATCTTTGCTCATGCCATGATAAATTTCCTCCAAAAATCTACAGGAATGTCAACTATGAGCACAAGTGTCATGTTTTTCCAAGACAAAAATAAGTGAAAACTTGCTCCAGATCACTGGGAAACAGGGATTTGTTCCACAGAATGAAGATGTCATTCACACACTGAGTCAAGAAGCTCAGATCAGAGTGAGTCACATGAGAGAAGACACCGCTCAAGTGATTAAACATTTAACAGAAGCAGCTCTGTTACACGATGTGACTACACAACCGACGATTATTAAATCGCCAATTAGGCCCCATTTACAAGTACATTATTGAACTATTTCCTGAGCGAGAACATTAGCAGTTTCACAGAAACGACACTTTTGAGGGGTCTGGCAGTCACGGTGGACAGCAGGAACTCTCGTTTGAATGTTCTGAATATCCTTCCATGGGGTTTTTTATGAGTCGTTAGGATGAGTCATTATCTTTTATCCAAACGCACTTCCATCACCAGATGATCTTTTCACATTCCACTTGCAGCTTCAGCATGAACTCGGAGAGTTCTCAGAGCTAACATTTTAGTCACCACAGTTTCACATTATTTCATGCAGGGCACATGGAGTAAAACCATGATGGATGAAAATTTTCATTTATATTTAATGTGGATAATCTTTTAATGGTGTGCATATTATAAATTCAGAAATAAAATGTGAATAACTTAATTAAAACGATCAAAATTGAAAATGATCTTAAGTTTAAAGAATATGCTGTAGTTTGGTAAATGACAAAGCAACTAACACTTTGGTATTAACTAAATAAATGTTATTTTTAGCAAAGGAAATCTTATGTAAACAAATCCAATTAAAATATTATGCATATTTTTGTAATTAATTTTGTACTTCATATATGTATTCATATGTTATATATAAAATATGCATATATGATGGGATTTTGTCATCTGTATATTTACATGAAAATTTTTAATTATTTTAACTAGATTTAATTTAATATATAAATTACTATATTAATTATATATATATATATATATATATATATATATATATATATACACATACACACACACACACACACACACACACTGAATATATACAGGTGCTGGTCATATAATTAGAATATCATCAAAAAGTTGATTTATTTCACTAATTCCATTCAAAAAGTGAAACTTGTATATTATATTCATTCATTTCACACAGACTGATATATTTCAAATGTTTATTTCTTTTAATTTTGATGATTATAACTGACAACAAAGGAAAATCCCAAATTCAGTATCTCAGAAAATTAGAATATTGTGAAAAGGTTCAATATTGAAGACACCTGGTGCCACACTCTAATCAGCTAATTAACTCAAAACACCTGCAAAGGCCTTTAAACGGTCTCTCAGTCTAGTTCTGTAGACTACACAATCATGGGGAAGACTGCTAACTTGACAGTTGTCCAAAAGACGACCATTGACACGTTGCACAAGGAGTGCAAGACAAAAAGTCATTGCAAAAGAGGCTGGCTGTTCACAGAGCTCTGTGTCCAAGCACATTAATAGAGAGGCGAAGGGAAGGAAAAGATGTGGTAGAAAAAAATTGTACAAGCAATAGGGATAACCACACCCTGGAGAAGATTGTGAAACAAAACCCATTCAAAAATGTGGGGGAGATTCACAAAGAGTGGACTGCAGCTGGAGTCAGTGCTTCAAGAACCACTACGCACAGACGTATGCAAGACGTGGGTTTCAGCTGTCGCATTCCTTGTGTCAAGCCACTCTTGAACAACAGACAGCGTCAGAAGCATCTCGCCTGGGCTAAAGACAAAAAGGACTGGACTGCTGCTGAGAGGTCCAAAGTTATGTTCTCTGATGAAAGTAAATTCTGCATTTCCTTTGGAAATCAGGGTCACAGAGTCTGGAGGAAGAGAGGAGAGGCACACAATCCACATTGCTTGAGGTCCAGTGTAAAGTTTCCACAGTTAGTGATGGTTTGGGGTGCCATGTCATCTGCTGGTGTTGGTCCACTGTGTTTTCTGAGGTCCAAGGTCAATGCAGCTGTATACCAGGAAGTTTTAGAGCACTTCATGCTTCCTGCTGCTGACCAACTTTATGGAGATGCAGATTTCATTTTCCAACAGGACTTGGCACCTGCACACAGTGTCAAAGCAACCAGTATCTGGTTTAAGGACCATGGTATCCCTGTTCTTAATTGGCCAGCAAACTCGCCTGACCTTAACCCCATAGAAAATCTATGGGGTATTGTGAAGAGGAAGATGCGATATGCCAGACCCAACAATGCAGAAGAGCTGAAGGCCACTATCAGAGCAACCTGGGCTCTCATAACACCTGAGCAGTGCCACAGACTGATCGACTCCATGCCACGCCGCATTGCTGCAGTAATTCAGGCAAAAGGAGCCCCAACTAAGTATTGAGTGCTGTACATGCTCATACTTTTCATGTTCATACTTTTCAGTTGGCCAAGATTTCTAAAAATCCTTTCTTTGTATTGGTCTTAAGTAATATTCTAATTTTCTGAGATACTGAATTTGGGATTTGCCTTAGTTGTCAGTTATAATCATCAAAATTAAAAGAAATAAACATTTGAAATATATCAGTCTGTGTGTAATGAATGAATATACACGTTTCACTTTTTGAATGGAATTAGTGAAATAAATCAACTTTTTGATGATATTCTAACTATATGACCAGCACCTATATATATATAAAGTCGACATATTGACAAGGACAGTTACATACTAAATGTAAATGTAAATATATGTGTCTGTGTGTGTGTGTGCAGTTGAAATACAACAAAATTAAATTGTTATTATTATTAATTATTAAATCACATTTTATTATATTATATTATAATTGTCAATATTACATCATTTTAATTGTCATATGAAGTGCTGCATGTATTTATGGCCACTGCTAAAATACTAATAATAACAATATTGTTAATATTTAATTTTACTACTGAACAATTCAAAGGACTTAGTTGCATCTAAGTCCTATATTTTAAACATCTCTCCGACTGGCAAACTCTTGTGACATAATCTGAACTCCAGCTATGAAATAATTTGATGAAAGACATCAGCGTGCAAGAAATGATCTTGTGTTTTTATAAAGACGCTATATGACACTTGATGCCATGTGTTGGTCTGGAAAACAGAGAGACCTTTCTTCTGGGAGAGAGGTGGCCGGGAAAGGAGCAGCAGAATGGATGGAGGTGTTTAGAGATGCCAATGAGGGCTGAGATAAGGAGAATTCCACTGTCTATGAGACATGACTGTACAAACACACACAATCTTAACTTTTCATATGTGGGTGTCCTTTATGTGTGCGTTTGCTTACCTCTCCACTGTTTCACACCACTATTGCTTAAATACAGGCTTAAATATACCCCAGTTTTCACTTGATGGATGAAAAACTGTGAAAAATTGAAGGAGGAACACATTAAGGCTGAAAGTTTAGCATGAGCAAGCATTCACACACAAAAAAAATACAGTTAATCTACAAAATCTAAATAACTACTGCATTATAATGCATATGCAGTATATCGAATGTACAAAACTCATGAATAAAACAATAGGTACTCGTGTATATCTAAGCCAGTAATGACAGCGAATAGATCAACACATCCCAGAACATGAAGTGAAACTAAATTTGTCTGAAACCCTGACAGCCTTATCACCGGCAGTGAGAAATTCGCCCCTATTCCTTCAGGGAGTCAATGTACCTGCTGAAAAGACTATAAGACATATCAGTGATTCTTCTGGATTCCTGCTCTCATCTTTTAATCTCTTTCATAAGGTGCCGGAGCCTCAGAGGACCCTCACGAGGAACTTGTGCGCAACACATACTTCCACAGTCACAAAGACTCTCCACGGAGAACGTGAAGGTCATGTGATGTACAGACAGATGAACTTTACATTTGTTAATGTAATGTACATTTGTTAATGTCAAATCAGTACTTTTTAGGTATATTTTGCTGAATAATACTATATATGGAGCTACTGACCACCTGGCTCATGTATCCAGACTTTTGAATGGTCCATTTTTCTGGTTTAGACCCAGTCCAGTTAAAGGGATAGTTCACCCAAAAATGAAAATGCTGTCATTAATTGCTCATGTCGTTCCAAACTCATAAGACCTTTGTTCATCTTTGGAACACAAATGAAGATAATTTTGATGAAATCCGAGAGCTCTCTGACCCTCCATAGACAGCAACATAACTGAAACGTTCAAGGCCCAGAAAGGTAGTAAAGACATCGATAAAATAGTCATTGGATAAATTTTCATTGGATTTCATCTGAAATATCTTAATTTGTCTTACAGGTTTGGAACAACGTGAGGGTGAGTAATTAATGATAGAATTTTTTTTTATTTTCGGGTGAACTATTCCTTTAAGGTGTGGTCACATTTACAAAATTTTACTAAAATTCACAGCCAAAAATGGTCCATTGTATGTTGCCAATAGTGTGGCGAGACTTGAAACACAGTTCACACACACTGACAAAAAATGTGGTATAAAAACAATTTTCACTCAGAAATTGCTAGTTATTTCACAAAAACATCACAAAGAAATGCCAAGTGACACGTTGAATTAAACATAAAATTGTATAATAGAAAAAGTGAAATAGTAATGTGTAAAATGTACTACAATAAACTTTATTTATTTGGAGCTTCAAAAAGAATTAAAAAAAAAAAATACAGTGCACTGTCACTTTAAAACCAAGCAGTTTTCTGTTGGTCAACATGGCAAATTTGCAATACCAACATGAGCATGGGAAACTTTTTGTAGATTGCACAGACTCCAATTAAAATAATATTTTCTGCCTGCAAATTTTTGCAGAACAACAGTAAATGTGACTGCAAGGGTTATTTATGAGTAACCGGGGTTGCCAAGTTAGTGAAACAAAACCACCCCAATTGCTGTTTAAAACTAGTCCAATCATTTTTTTTTTTTTTTTCCCTGCAGTTTTCCCCTCTGTTAGGGGTTCCCTCTATCAGAATTGCTTTCCCCTGATGATTTTAACTCATGGGCTAAAAATACACCCTGTGGCAACAGTGTAAAAGTATCCAGTTCCGCGGTAAAACGACAACACCGTAGTTAACTAAAACTACACCTAAAATCTTTAAAATATAAAACTGCGCAAAACAAAATGAATACAATGTTAAGTGAAATTACAATGAAAATGGGAAACATAAAAATAAAAGCTAATTCAAACTATAAAAGTATCTCAATAATACTAAACTAACTATGCACAATCATTTAAGAAAAGACATTCTTAATGGCATGTAAAGTGACCAACAGCCAGTCTGTTGTGAATCAAATTGAGAATTTCTGTTCATCAAAACACAATGAGTACTGATTATTTTTGTAACAAGTACTCAAGTTTGATTATTTATACCAGTAATGTAGTTATGCTTGAAAATATGTACTTTCTCAGAAGTGCTCATTGTATCAACCAATTACTGTATCTTATAAACAAAACTTTGTTTTCCAGACTCTAGCTGTGAGAAATAGCATTAAACCAGCCAATCAAATTGGAGCTAGTGATTTCAGTCAGGTCTTGACTTTTTTGTATGCAACATTACGCTCAAACATGTCAAAATACATGTAATCGTTCCATGCTGAAATCACAAAATTCTAATCGGCTGGCTTCTACACAACTTCCTAGTCAGAAGAGCACAGGTTTTTGTCAGTGTCCCAGAAAACACACAGTTGTGTTTTGTTATTCAAAGTTAAAGTTTCCAGACTGCTACAATGTGTCCTTGTTGAAAAGACTGAGTCACTGAATTTGATGACACTTGAGTTCATGGCAAACAATGCTTAGTTTGAGGCACTTATTGAGAAGTAAACAAGATATACCTTTATATTCTGTTGTGTTCTTAAAGTCCAGATCAAATTTAAACCATGGCAGGTCACTTTATGTATCAATCAGATCAGGCAACTGTTTGGCTTTTGTCCAGAAGAAGCTGCAAAGTGGACCAGACAAAGTCAAAAGAAGTCTGGCTGTACTGAGTGGTGTATGAGTAAACGTGATTGTAAACTGGGGATTTCTGTCTGTCATTTACAAGTGTTGCTTGTCAAGATTTGATGTGGCCCCAATGAGATCTTGAGTACAAGCTGAGGCAGACAGTGTGACATCAACGCTCTTTTAAGTCAGGTTATGCAATATACATCTGAGCTAACAGTTGGGAGAGGACTGACAGCGTTGACTAGGTGTTTGTAGGTCAACAATCTGTTCTGCCATCCTCATTTACTCACAACACTAAGATAGTAACATACAAACCCTACCTATCTATCTATCTATCCATCCATCCATCCATCCATCTATCTGTCTGTCTGTCTGTCAATACCTATTTATCTGTCTGTCTGTCTGTCTATCTATCTATCTATCTGTCTGTCAATTTATCTGTCTGTCTGTCTATCTGTCTGTCTATATATCTATCTGCTTATCTGTCTGTGTCTATCTATCTATCTATCTATCTATCTATCTATCTATCTATCTATCTATCTGGCTGTCTGTCTGTCAATTTATCTGTCTGTCTGTCTGCCTGTCTATCTATCTATCTATCATCTGTCTATCTGTCTGTCTCTGTCTATCTGTCTGTCAATTTATCTCTGTCTATTTATCTGTCTGTCTGTCTGTCTATCTGTCTGTCTATATATCTATCTGTTTATCTGTCTGTGTCTATCTATCTATCTATCTATCTATCTATCTATCTATCTATCTATCTATCTATCTATCTATCTATCTATCTATCTACAACCTGAATTCCGGAAATGTTGGGACCTCTTTTAAATTTGAATAAAATGAAAACTAAAAGACTTTCAAATCACATGAGCCACTATTTTATTCAGAATAGAACATAGAGAACATAACAAATGTTTAAACTTTACACTTGAAAATTTTACACTTGAAATTTTACACTTTATCCATTAAATGAGCTCATTTCAAATTTGATGCCTACCACAGGTCTCAAAAAAGTTGGCATGGGGAAACAAAGGGCTGAAAAAGCAAGAAATTCTGAAAAGATTCAGCTGGGAGAACATCTATCAACTAATTAAGTTAATTGACATCAGATCTGTAACATGATTAGCCATAAAAGGGATGTCTTAGAGAGGCAGAGTCTCTCAGAGGTAAAGATGGGCAGAGGCTCTCCAATCTGTGAAAGAGTGTGTAAAAAGATTGTGGAAGACTTTAAAAACAACGTTCCTCAACTTCAAATTGCAAAGGCTTTGCAAATCTCATCATCTACAGTGCATAACACCATCAAAAGATCCAGAGAAACTGGAGAAATCTCTGTGCGCAAGGGACAAGGCCGAAGGCCTATGTTGGATGCCCGTGGTCTTCGGGCCCTCAGCTGACACTGCATCACTCATCGGTATGACTCTGTCACTGACATTACTAAATGGGCCCAGGAATACTTCCAGAACCCACTGTCGGTAAACACAATCCGACATGCCATCTGCAGATGCCAACTAAAGCTCTATCATGCAAAAAGGAAGCCATATGTGAACATGGTACAGAAGCGCCGTCATGTCCTGTGGGCCAAAGTTCATTTAAAATGGACTGCTTCAAAGTGGAAAAGTGTTCTATGGTCAGACGAGGCCAAATTTGACAATCTTGTTGTAAATCACAGATGCCGTGTCCTCCGGGCTAAAGAGGAGGGAGACCTTCCAGCGTGTCATCAGCATTCAGTTCAAAAGCCAGCATCTCTGATGGAATGGGGGTGCATAAGTGCATACGGTATGGGCAGCTTGCATGTTTTGGAAGGCATTATGAATGCTGAAAGGTATATAAAGGTTTTAGAGCAACATATGCTCCCCTCCAGATGACGTGTATTTCAGCAGGACAATGCAAAACCACATACTGCAGCTATTACAACAGCATGGCTTCGTAGTAGAAGAGTCCGGGTGCTGAATTGGCCTGCCTGCAGTCCAGATCTTTCACCTATAGAGAACATTTGGTGCATCATTAAACGGAAAAATACTTCAAAGATGACCACGGACTTTTCAGCAGCTGGAAACCTATATCACGCAAGAATTGGACCAAATTCCCACACCAAAACTCCAGAAACTCATAACCTCGATGCCCAGACATATTTAAACTGTTTTGAAAAGACAACGAGATGCTACACCATGATAAACAAGCCCCCGTCCCAACTATTTTGAGACCTGTAGCAGGCATCAAATTTGAAATGAGCTCATTTTGTGCATAAAATTGTAATATTTCTCAGTTTTTAACATTTGTTATGTTATCTATGTTCTATTGTGAATAAAATATTGGCTCATGTGATTTGAAATTCTTTTAGTTTTCATTTTATTCAAATTTAAAAATCGTCCTAACATTTCCGGAATTCGGGTTGTATCTATCTGTCTATCTGCCTCTCTGTCTGTCTATCTATCTGTCTATCTATCTATCTATCTATCTATCTATCTATCTATCTATCTGTCTGTCTGTCTGTCTGTCTGTTTATCTGTCTGTCTGTCTATCTATCTGTTTATCTGTCTTTCTGTCTGTCTGCTATTTATCTGTCTTTCTGTCTATCTATCTATCTATCTATCTATCTATCTATCTGTCTGTCTGTCTGTCTGTCTGTCTGTCTGTCTGTCTGTCTATTGATTTCATGGCTTTAAAAACTTCATCTGAAGTTAGGATTCATAGCAAACACTCTCACTGAAGTTTGTCTCAGCAGCAAAATCATGGAATAAAAGGTCCAGTGAGCACCCAAGAAAAAAGATCCAATCAGAAATCCAATCAGGTGCAATCAGAGAACAGTAAGACAAGTATATCAGTAAAATGAGGTGAACATTCTCCATACACACCAGCCGTCATGCTGAGCTCCCTGTCGCTGGTTGATTGTGGCCTAACTGGACGCCAGAGGCAAGCGCTGATGCTCAGCCTGGTTCATCCTGAACAGAACTGATTAGCTGCACATCAGATCCCACAATCTGTCTCCTGCTCATCTGTAATTTCTTCTCCTTCAGCTCATTTAAGAAATAACATTTAGTTTTGCTGGAAGCATCTGCACGTTCCACAAACAACAGCATTAGCAGCCTCCCCTGAGATAGTGAGGAAATCTTCAGGAAACAGCGGTTGGTTCGGATCACTGCTATGCAGAAACAATCCGTAATAAACTGCAGCGAGGGACTTTGCCCTTGGCTAAACACTTCCTGGGGCTTCTGTATCTCACTTCCTCATTGGTGAAGGCAACTTCCTGAAGAAAGCTGCACAATGTTCTTCTGAGGGTGAAGGATGTGCAAAGTGTGGCTCTGAAAATTGCCAAATGAGTTTTTCAATGAGTCCTTTGGGAAAATTCAGAATTAAACACAGCGATCAGTCTCAAAACAAAGCGAGGCAATGCTAATTATTATTGATTGGATGTTAACATGATGATCAGTATTTTCTGTCATATCTTGCCTTTGTTGAATTTGATTTCTTCTGAACACACAGACATTAATATTTGAACAAATTGCAAAAGACACCATAAATAGGAAGGCGGGGGCATTCTGCCAAGAGATGAACGTCAGTCAAAAATGATGACTCTCTGGAGAGACGGCCCGAACAACGAATCAGCTGGAACACTGATTAGCATAAAGAACAAAGCGTGAATAAACACATCTCCTGCGTTTGATACATCAAGCCGAAGCACAGATGGCCGACGAAATTTCTCAACCTGGTTTTTCAACCTTTTCAAAGTGATATTTATTTCCAGACTCTGAAAAACGCCACAAAAGCATCAATTTAAGTGAGTAATAATCCCATGAGCAGGTGAATGTACAATAGCTTCACAGCTTTATATAAGTAGCTTTACCAAATTTGACAACTTTCGAGTCTTAGCTATCTACTTTGGTGTAAAATCTAACAGATGGCACAATGTAATATCTGAAAGGAGTAAACAATGTAATACAGGGATGTATGACCTTGAAAAGAGATGTTGTGAGTTAACACTGAGTTTTCTGCCATACAATCAAAGTGATTGGGGACCGTCAAGCTCAGGAAAAAAAAAAACAAAAAAAAAAACATCATAAACAGTATCCATATGACTTGTGGATGATATTTTATACGTGATCTGAAGCTCTGCATTGACTTTATGTGAAGAACAAGCCAGAATTCAGTGCATAAAATGCTCTTTCTTTCCTCACACAAAGCTGTCAAATGGTTTCAGAAGAAACAAAAATGATACTTCTAACTGTAAATTTCTAATCTAGTCCACATTCATTTTTATTGTAAGAAAGAAAGAAAGCAAGCATTTTTTTTGGAAACTGAAACATGAGGGTGAATAAATTGTAAATTGTAAATTTTACATTATAAATATGAACTTCAAGCCATCTAATGGTCACCTTAGATTTTCATTGTTTTGGCCAAATAAGGAGGAGCCTCTAAGAAGCAGAAAAGCCATCCCATAGGAAAGAAAAATCAAAAGTGAGATCTCTTTAACATCTCAAATATTTCTCCTAGACATGAATGCGGTTACTTTAAGATTGAATGGAGATTTTTGCTTGAGTCTCCCGCTTCTCAAACTTGTCTCCTGAGACAAAAACTCTAACACTCTCACAATGGTCTCCTTTAAAACTTTAAAAGAGATCTCAACAACATCACACACTGTGCTCAGATATTTCTCCTAGTCTAAAGACTCTGGTGGTCTCACATTTGTCTCCTTTATAGTTTTAGAAGAAATCTCAACAACATCACTCACTGTGCACAGATATTTCTCCTAGTCTAAAGACTCTGGTGGTCTCACATTTGTCTCCTCAAAAGTTTGAAACACAATCTCAACAACATCACACACTGTGCTCAGATATTTATCCTTAGCTAGAGACACTGGATCTCTTGCATTTGCCTCTTTTAAAGCTTTAGAAGAGATCTCAACAACATCATACACTGTGCTCAAATTTTTCTCCTTAGATACTCTGGATTTCTCACATTTGTCTCCATTAAAGCTTTAGAAGAGATCTCAACAACATCACACATTGTGCTCAAATTTTTCTCCTTAGCTAAAGACTCTGGTGGTCTCATATTTGTCTCCTTTAAAGCTTTAGAAGAGATCTCAACAACATCATACACTGTGCTTAGATTTTTCTCTTTAGGTATATAATCTGGGGGTCTCATATTTGTCTCCTGTAAAGACATCTCAACAACTTTACAAAGTCTGCATCAAGTCAAGTACTTGAAAGTCACTAAATAATGGGGGGGGGGGGGGGGCGAAATAGGCATTATGCAGAAATAAGGATAATTTATAGGACAATTTTTGTACTTAGGCACATAATTTCTTGTTGGAAATAGTAATGTACCGGATGCCTTAATCAAAAATGATTTACAGAAAATGTAACCCTGGAGCTTTCTTTACTGAAAGGCACACAAATGGCTTATAACTCAGTTTTGATTATTAATTAAATAATTTGATTATTAATACATATTATATGAAAGGTTTGAAATGTAGAAATGTTTGAGCTCATATTGAGGCATTTGACTTGGTGCACACAAGTTCTTGAGATCACATCTGAAATTTAGAGGAGACAAATGTGAGAGCTCTCGAGTCTTTAGTGTAGGAGAAAAATCTGAGCACAGTGTGTGATGTTGTTGAGATCTCTTCTAAAGCTTTAAAGGAGACCATTGTGAGAGTGTTAGTGTTTTTGTCTCAGGAGACAAGTTTGAGAAGTAGGAGACTCAAGCAAAAGTTTCCATTCAATCTTAAGATATCCTCATTTCTGTCTAAGAGAAATATCAGAAATTTTAAAGAGATCGCTTTTATTTTTTTATTTTATTTTATTTTATTTTATTTTATTTTATTTTGTTTTGTTTTGTTTTGTTTTGTTTGGTTTAGTTTGGTTTGGTTAGCTTCAGTGTCATTTATCCACACCAATTCAATCAAAGACAATACATGCATTGTCAAGTCAAGTCAAGTCACCTTTATTTATATAGCGCTTTTAACAATACAGATTGTGTCAAAGCACTTAACAGTATCAAATTGGAGGATAGAGTGTCAGTAATGTATAACAATAAGATTAAACACTCAATTTTCAGTTAAAGGCATTTCATTATTGAATTCAGAGATGTCATTGTCTAGCTCAGTTTAGTTTAAATAGTATCTATAAAATCAAATTGATGATAATCGTTAGAAATTAAGTGTCCCCAACTGAGCAAGCCAGAGGCGACAGCAGCAAGGAACCAAAACTCCCTCTGTGACAGAATGGAGAAAAAAAAACCTTGGGAGAAACCAGGCTCAGTCGGGGGGCCAGTTCTCCTCTGGCCAGGATATTGTCATATTGTCATTGTCATATTTTAGACAGTGTTTTATTGCACAGTGATTTAATAGAGGAAACCATAACCTATATTTACATACATGCAAGAATGGGCTGTACAAAACAAAATTTTAATGCTAAACAAACCAAAAACAAAAAAACAAAAAACAAAAAAAAAACACATGTACACTTTTATATTTGTTACATTTGTTTAAAAAAAAAAAAAAAAAAAAAAAAAAAAAGTATTGCTCTTATACTACACATCTTGCACATGTAAGTCATTTTACAATGCTGGACATTGAAGATACATTTAAACATTTAAACTAGTAACCCTTGATATTCTGAAATGATTAATGCTATTTAAATGATAGTATTAGTATTTACAATATTAGTAAAAGTTTAACGTTTCTCCTAAAATAAAACTGATGTAGCATTTGGACGAATCAGACACACAACTATTTGTTATATTTAACAAATAATCTCTAATGCCCGCCTCACCTAACCAAAGGGCCAACTATGAGGGTCTGTGGACCCTTCCCCGAAATGCATCTAACACCTCAGAAAGGCAGAACAGGCCTCTGGTTCCATGGCAACCAATCTGATAACACTAATTTTATTGCTCAAAGGAATGCGGGCAGCGCAACTCACACTTCATTTCCCCTTAGGAAAGACACATAATGCCCATAAAAATGGATTCTTCCCTAATTAATTCATAGAAAAACCTTTCTTTGAATGAACACACGTATCCTTCAGGCCATTGTGTATATTGTTACTGTTCTTGTATATTGTCTTTGTATTGTATACTGTTTTATGCATGCTTATGATAGAACCACTCGTTCACCTAACCTTAACCATACCATGTTTTATGGCGTTATTTTACTGCCAAATGTCGAGAGCGCATTTTTGTAATATTTCAATTCTTTTAAGTCTCCTGAGGTTAGAAAGAGCAACCACTAAGCAATAAAATTCATATAATGGAGTCTTGATAGAGAATGCAGCAAGAGATGTTCTGTTTCTTCCACCACATTCTCAGTTTTGACTCTTTTTTTTCTCAAATATTTCTCATGTCTCAGTTGTGTCTACTTCTATTTCTCCTAAGGAATTTTAGGAGAAACATCTGAAATGCTGTTGATACTAAACTGAGAGATATAGGAGAATCTCATCTAAGTCTCCTGAGCTTAGGAAAAGCAACCATTGAGCAATACATTTTTCCTATGGGATAGTTCATGAAATTTGTGCCTGAAAGTATTTTGATTGGACGCACATCTTTTGACATCAACAACAAATGATATGGAGTGTGATTTTCTCCTCTCTTTGACAAGTTGATAAGCCTCTTTATGTTATTATTTACATTTATCATAGAGTTTTCCTGTTGTACGTGACCACACCAAAGACCCATTCATTGAGAACCACTAATGTAAAAGTGCTATGCATGTAAGAAAAGAGGTTCGTTTGAGTTTACAATCACAAAAAAAAAAAAAAAAAAAAAGTGCTGAAGCATTGCTGAAACACAGGTTCAAAACCTTGAACGTCTGTGTGAAGGCAAATTAACCTTCTCAACTTTGCTTTATGAGAATCTTCAATGACTGCATGAGAAAAGTCAAGATGGCAGACGCTCCAAGCATCATCTGTTTTAGTTTCAGCAGTCATTGTCTTAAATCGTACATAAATATGCACTTCATCTGACTCCATGAACCTAGTAACCATTATTATTCATGCAGATGATCCACTACTACTAGATCCTTCTGACCTTAGAAATCATTAGCCTTTTTTTTTTTCCATCTCAGCCCACATGGCATCCGTCCCAAGGCTGTTTCCTGTTATTTATGCTTCCCATTTTTGCTTTATCTGAGAAACTGGACCTTTAACCTTCATATGAGTCTTGTTGACTGTTTTGATTCTGGATTTGTATGGTCCACGGTCATGAAAAAAAAATGAATCATTCATTCCATGGATTCAACAGAGGTGGAAGGCTCACAGCTTGGGTTTCTGTTCAAGGTTTCTTCTATTGGGGATGTTTTTCTCTTTTTATGTCTATCAAGGGAGTTTTTCCTTGCCATTTTTACACCAACTTAAAGAAACAGTAAACCCAAATAGTAAATCCTTTCATCAATTACTCACCCTCAAGACATTCTGAACCTGTATGACTTTCTTCTGTGAAGAAGATGTTTTGAAAGTCAACAGAGTCCAAACATCATTAGGACTCACTGACTTCCAGTCATATGGGTTTGGAACAACATGAAGGTGAGTAAATGATGACAGAGTTTTCTTTTTTGGGTGAACTAGGCTGAGATTTAAGAATTTTCTAGTGAGTTTTTGCTTCAGAAAATGTAATAATCTATTTTTTTTTTTTTTTAGTACCAAATAATTCCAAATTATGAATCCCTTCTACTTGGACAGGTTCCACCTTCCATGCAATTTGTAGTTTAGTTGATCTGGGAAAGAGCAAACAAATTCCAGTTGAATGGCATTACCTTGTGAGACTCAACCAAACATTTTACAGTCTTCTGAAAATAAACTGCCCAGGGTGGAAATATCAGCAATTACTCTCTTCTGCCAGGGTTGACGTGATATGATCGACGTAATCTTTGAGGCATGATGGGGGTAATCTAAAATCATTCCACATAACCTCACAGACTTCAATTTGCATGTAAAAGGAACAAAAACCTGGTAAGCATTAATGGGATATTTTCCAAAAGCAGGCAGAGGTTTCTGCTAATGTGCAAGCTTTTTGGATTCAGAATGCCTCCGTTCTTTGCATCAATGTTTGGGTTTGTCCCAAAACCAGTGTCCGCATTTCAAAACATGCATCCAACTACTGATCACATGGGATTCACTGATTAAAACCATCAGAAATGAACATGTACACTAAAATTGGGATGAAATTTGCTTAAGCTTGGAACCAGTTGTTCTGACTTTCATGTGGCAGATGTCCATGCTGTAATTTTGGACAATTCTGATACAGTCCATCTGATGGACAATCATTATACGTGCATTAGTAGATTTTGTTGTTTGCAGAAATGTCTTGGCTGTATGATAGTTTTGTTACATTAGTGTGTCTTGTTTGGACAGAAGAGTGTAATCATGTAATCATGTAATCATGATCATGAAAGGTTTGAACACAGTACTGCCAAGTTAAGTTAATGCAACAATTCAATGCAATTTCTTACAAAAGAAACGTTATTTCATCCAAGAAAACCATCCAAGATGGCAGACAAAGCAAGATTTAATAAGATAATAAATTTAAAAAATAACATTTATAGTTCATTCAGTATCACTACTTAAAGGGACAGTTGAAAAAATATGAACACAAAATAACATTTTCTAAAAAAAAAAAAAAAAAAAGTAGTTTTGGGAAAATTCTTCAAAATATATTCTTGTATTCTGCAGAAGAAACTGAAGTCATACAAGTTTGGAATGAGAAATCATAACAGTTTTCATTTTTGGGTGAATATCCCTTTAATATCTAATTACAATGCACCATTTCACCAATTATATGTACTGTATGCATTATGTTTTTTGATCTCATAAGAGCATCACACTATTAGCTTAAAAACATGTAAACTGGATTGAAATCATAGTCAAAAATCTATCAAAGATGGTGGATGAAGCAGGAAAAGTTATAAAAATACTTATAATTCATTCAAAACCAAAAATTCATAATAAAAAGTTAAATTTGATTGCAATATACAATTTTTCCAAGTATATCTGTCTATTATGTGTTTTATGCTTATTAGAGAATCATACTGTTAGCCTAGAAACTTGCTAACACCAAACTCTATTAAAATCAATAGTACATTAGCGCTTGGCTGCTTTTTCAGTGGCACTGGTTCTGGAATTTTTTTTCCATTTCTTTTTTTTCCCCATTGGGATTTAAAAAAAAAAAAAAAAGGCTTTGTTAAAGCGTTATAAACCATGCACCAAGCCAGCCATCTATGGGGTGAATCACAACATTACAAACATTAATTAGAAGCAAAAAATATTTGAAAATCAGACAAAAAGACAAAGATATAAGATTGTGTACTTTAGGGAAAAAACTACAATTCCATAAAGCACGGCAAATTGCAGAGCCTTTCTGGCTTGTTGCAAGTACTCTCTGATTGGTGGAATTTCCATTACAGCATCATGGGTAATGTAGTTTTTCACTATGAATTCAGATTAAAAAAAAAAAGTTAAAATAAAGCATATACCATCGATTAACAACCTCATCGCTCACAACAGGTCTGTCTTTAAAGGTTTATAAGTAATGATTAAAATCAGCTTCCCTATGGAGGAAATTATTGGAATTTTAATTTCCAGAAACTATTACACTCTATTGTACAAATGTCCTTGTATTCTTTGCATGAGGAGCACTATTTGTATGACCCATGAAGATGCTGCTTAAGCAGTGTGTTCCAAATCAGTCACTTTTATGGCGATTAGAATGCCACCTGGAAGGCAAGTCAGCTCACTAGGGTTTGGAATCAAACCGCTATGAGATGCATTGTACTCTAGCTGCATGTTCAAATCAAACTACAATTGTTGCACAGCCAATAACTCCTTTAACAACTTTTTCGAGTCTGATTAAATTAATAGGCATCGTGCTGAGAAGAAAAAGCATAAAATATTTGATAAAAAAGTGCTTTGATCATAACCGTACCACCCGAGCAGGACACCACTGGCAGTTCCTGAGCTCCAGTCTACCACTTTTCCACCAACACCGCACTATTTTTGTCATGCTCAAGCTTGTCCGTCTGATATACAATGACTGCTATGAATTTTCTCCGTTATATATTCTGACTGGTACATCAAAGCCGGTGCGATGGCATAAAGGTGATGAATTAAATGCAATGTCACTAGCACCAGCTCCAGCATCACTCGGATATGAAAAGGATAATCTTGTTTGCCGTGTTGCCCACTATGTCAGTCTGTGCCGGCGGACATTGATATATCTTGACACCTCCCCTCATTCAACCCTCAACTTGTCCAAACTGTTACCCAGACAACTTCGGTTTGAAAGTTGCAGCTAACTCTCACACATCCAGCTGGCAAGGCCGCTGTTCTCTTCCCTGAAAAGAAAAGAAATATGTAACCCCAAGCAGAGAAGATGCAAATGGCTCATGTGTTTTTTTTTTTTGTTTTTTTTTTCTTTTTTGGGTCCTGATAAACTGGCATGGGCAAAAAGAAGAAAAACGGCGGCTGCGTTGCTGTCATTACCATCAAAAGAAGGCTCCCAGGTGCCCTTTTCAAGCGGAAGGCCCGTTCTATTCACTTGGAGAGAGACAGAGTCATGAGGAGCGAACGAGTGGACAGGCGAGAGCGTATGATTAACTCATCACACGGCGCTATAAAAAGAGCCCCTTTATTCCCACACCAGGCACCACCGCTAACTGTATCTTCACTCGGGTTCTTCTCGCAGCCATTAGAAGGTTGATTTACAACAGCGGTGGGGGGGGGGAGAGTTGTGACAGTTGTGAAAAGCTGTTTTGCAGCTGCTTTCTCCTGCTTGAGCACAGATAAGCTTTTATAATGGCGTTCAAGTGTTCAGCAGCAGCGTTTGGCATTCTTGAGCTTCTACAACTGTGACGCAATTAAATCGATCATTATATCTGCGTCGCTACGCTTCTAAAGTTTCTAGATAATCAAATCTTTCTAGGAAATGTTTTTATTAATGTCACAGCTTTCGGTGATTAAAATATCTTGAAGCTATGAAGCGTAATAGCAACGACTAGCAAGTGGATTTTTTGATTTTCAGAATGTAATGCCCATGCAAATGTCATTGCCATGATTGCTTGTGAAGGAAAAAATAGCATGTTTGTAAGAAACAAATCCAACATTTAGACATTTTTAACTTTGAACCATTGCTTCCAGCTAAAATACGAGTGCATAATCCATCATTTTGCTTCCTCCAGTGTAAAAGTCATCTTGTCTTAATCAGGAGAGAAATATGCACAGATCAAGCACCATTTACAAGCAGAAACAGTCCAAAACAGTTCATAAACAAAAATGTGGGTGAATTTTAATGTGAGAGGACAACAGGAGATGGACTTTTACACTGGATGAAGAGTTACTATGGACTTATTTTGGCCAGAAGCAACGGTTTGAAGTTAAAAAAACATCTTAATGACGGATTTGTTTCATACAAACATGCAGCTTTTGGCTTCATAACATGTTAACTGATGAACTGGAGTGGTGTCGGTTACTTGTGGATCATTGTGATGTTTTTATCAGCTGTTTGGACTCTCATTCTGACGGCACCCATTCACTGCAGATGATGCACTAGTGAGTAAGTCATTTAATGCTACATTTCTCCAAATCTGTTCTGATGAAGAAACAAAGTCATCTACATCTTGCATGGTCTGAGTGTAAGGAAAGTTTCAGCATATTTAAATTTTTTGTGTGAGCCATTACTTTAATTCCTTTTTTTTCTCCCTTTTTTTTTTTTTAAATGTCCGGAGGCATAAAAAAAGAAGTCTGATTGCTAAGAAATGTAACAGCAGACCTTTCTTCAAAAAGCCACATAATTTGAGCTATTATTCACAAATGGTGCAGGCAAATTACATGCCGAAGTAATTATAATATAAATTATATGTAAATATAATTTGTTTGTTGATAGTTGTTTCCTCATCTAAGCAGAATATATCAAAATAATTGCTTCGTAATGTTTCTGTTAGATCATTGCGCAAAAACAGTTATGAGGGAAATATTTCTAGAGTTGGGAAGTCTGAATCATCACCCAGAAGTGTTTCCACGAGTCCCCGCATAGCAGTTAACATAATTTTTATAGCTAATGAATGTTTAGATAAAAAAGACTGTTTATCACTATGTTTCCAGTAATGATGTCAATTATGGAATAAATTCCAATTAGTGTATATTTGTGTGTTCAAGATCTGTTTCTTGCAGCCACCCTAATTGTGTTTCTGCTATATAAGTCACAAAATGTTTCTCATAACACTTTACAAGTCGATAAAAAGGATAAATATGTTTTGTTTAAGTCTTATGAGTTACATGGGAAACATTTACACCATTCACACAAGAAACCAATATTCAGCTCATTAACAACGCATTATCATTCATAATACCGAAATATGGTGTGCAATCACAGTTTACAGTACATGTTAAAAGTGAACAGAATAGCTTATTCATATTAAACATTTACATCTCAGTTTATACTTTGCTTTTTAAAGGCTTTAAAATTATAGTTATCAAAATCAAAAAGCTTTTGTAAGTAATTTAAGATCTTGTTTAAGGACTTTATAAAGACAAATTTGAAGTGAATAAGTGATGAAATACACTTTTTTTATTATAACAAAACAATATTGTTATGAACAATAACAAGTAAAGTTCAAGCTCTGATTCATTTTGATTCATAATTTTAATAATTAAATCGGATAAAATATTGGATAAATATTGGATAAAATGGTTCAATTTCTTTAAAAAAAAAAAAAAAAATATATATATATATATATATATATATATATATATATATATATATATATATATATATATATATATATATATATTAGTGCTGTCAAACGATTAATCGCAAACATAAAAGTTTTTGTTTACAAATTATGTGTATATTTATTATGTATATATAAATACAAACACATGCATGTATGTATTAAAAAATTTTATATTTATATATTAAATATATTTTTATATAATATAAATTATATGAATAAAAATATAAACGTAGATACGTAAATATTTTCAAAAAATATACTGCATATGTGTGTATTTATATATACAAAATAAATATACACAGTACACACACATATATTGTGTAAACAAAAACTTTTATTTTGGATGTGATATATACATATATATGTATATAATTTGCATTCATCAGTACTTTAACTCAAAGATTGCAAATACTATATATTTTTTTCTTTCTTAATACAGTGTGCCAGAAAATCCAAGGTTAAGCCTTTGTTTGTGCTCGTTTTCTTTAATTTTACACACCTGTTAATCTCTATATGAACCACATTGAAATTCTTGTAAAACACCAGTTATCAAAACACTTTTGTATTTAACAAAATCCTTATAAAGAGAGATGCAACGAGCGATCTTAACAAGCTCATAATGCTAAACTCCTGCTGGGGCTTGTTACCTCAACACAACACCTAGATAATATTCAACAGACATCCTCAGAACAAGAATAAAAAGAGCCGTAATGAGGAGAGTTGGTATCAGGTGAAATTTTACTTTGAAGTGCAGTCATTAAAAAAAGGTTAACACCCAAATTTTTTTTTTTGGAAAGACATAACAACAAAGTTTCATCAGCTAAACAATTACCACCGATACATACAACAGTACAACGCACCAAGCAGAGTATACATTCATCCCTCACAGTCCTGTTTTCATTCTCGTCAAATTAAATATGTTGTTTACCTTACTATGGTTCATTTTCTGACATTAAATTACAGTGTTGGTGGTAATGTATTAAAAGTAACTTAAGTTACATAATCAGATTACTTTTTCAAGTAAGTAACGTAAGTTACTTTGTTTTCCCATTTATTCACTGACAGCTCTCCCGTCCCTGTTTTGAGAGAAATCGGGAGTGATGCACAGAGGAAGAGGCACTTCCTTCAGGCTTATTAATTTCAGTTTTGGTGTCAAAGGGCCTTTACAGTTGCCAAAAATATAACTTTTGTTTTTTTTTGTTTTTTTTGTTATTAAAAACAAATAAGCAAACCCAGCCAGGTGACAAAAAGTTACGCAAAAGTAATGTAATGTATTACTTTTCATCATAAGTAACGTAATTAGTTACTTTTTATAGAGTAATGGAATATTGTAATGCAATACTTTTAAAAGTAACCTTCTCCAACACTGCTAAATTACCTATGGTTAAAGGCCCCGATATACTTCAAATGAAATCAAAGAACGAACTGATGTGACATCATTTCGAACAAAATCCGGCCAAAATGAAGTTCGTTGTGTGTACGTTTTGGGAGTTCGAAATGGCTTGCCAAAGAGAAATTTCAGGAAAAGTTCATTCCGGCTGCAAAACACCTTCGTACTACCATTGGTCCATGACGATTACGTCATAGGAGGTGTGTGCTGAGGCCCCGTCTTCTTTCACGTGGAACTCTTCTCTGGGTTAATTTCGTCTGTCGAGTCCTTGGAGGTGTAAAAACATGAACACAGTGGAGAGCCACATTATAGCCTAGTAGAAAATAAAGCTGTGCTTCGGATAAAATGAGACACTGACACTGTTTTTCATGTTTAATACACTTTATATTGAATAAAGTGTCACGTAAATACAGGTGACGTGACTTCACGGGAATGCTGTTTGCAGAGCTCGTGCAAACATACCCATGTTGCTATGATCAGATGCTTTTTTAAAAGAAATGCTTGCCGTTTTCTCCATTTTTGTTGTGTTTATTTTGCTATTGAAAGGAAAGCTCGCAGCACATATTTACATATTCATTTAAACGTTGCTTTCATCAAAGTGGGCGGTGGCGGGATGTTCGCTAACAGTATACCGCTGCACGCGTATTTCGAACTGTCGTTTTACCCCTAAACGAAGAACGAAAAGGAACTTCGTTTTGAGTATATCTGGGCCGTAACAAATACAAATGCAAACAGTGTTTTTATAATGGCATCCAGTCACTTAAAATTTCTACTTATGCACAATCATACATCCACACCAATAGGGGGCATGATAAAAGCAAAGAATGCCCAATTAATTAAAAAATATAAGAGTAATGTTAACTATTTTAAATTACAGAGGTTACAAAAATACAGAATATAACATGATGTTATTATTTTGTCTGTTTAATGAAAGGTCATCCCTCTACAGGTCAAGGTCTTTGAGAAAAATGTTGTCACAGTATCTTTTTTCTGTACTGCTTCTTTCCACTCAATCTCCAACTAGCTGAGACGAGATTTTATAACATTTAATTGTCCTTCAGTTTTGCGCTCCAAACACAATAAAGACGAGAACGTGACAAAGTCTCCACAATAAGGAGCAAACAAAGATATTGCCCTCGCTAATGGAATTGTTTCCATTACTCAGTCGGGCAATAAAAAGCCATTTTCCTTCTCAGGTCCTGAGCCTGCTGCAAATTACAGCCGTACACATCACAAACAAGCTGTGCCGTTATTACTTATGTCTTTCGGGAGCCCCCAGAAGACAGCAGAGGTGAAACTATCGAGATCTTTTCCACAGTTCAAACACAGATATTAAATGTTTCATCATTTTCTCAGCTCGTAGATGGTGCTACAGCCGAGGCAATGGCAATCTGTGATATTAAAATGTTCATTAGCCTAATGAGATACTGCTGAAACAATAGGTCCATCATGTCATTTTGAAGCAGCAAGTCAATGACTTTAAAAGGAGTCATATTAACCAAAAAAAAAAAACATGATTTTCTTTAAAATTCAAATTTCTCATTCAATAACTGTGCATACACACAAATTTCTGAGTGAAATCTGCATATGACTGATGAATTTCTATGTTGATAGAATTTCTGTTTTCACATAGAAATTCATCAATTGCCTAAAGTCAGCCAATCAGAATAAAGCTTACCAAATGGAGAAAGTGAACCTCATTTTTGTGTGAAAAGCAGGTCGGAGGCTGAAACTACTTAATGCATGAGCTGGATGCAGACTAGCATTTTTTATTTAAAAAAGAGGTTAACCAATCAAAACAGAAATTATTTACATATGGAGATCTTAAAGGTACAGCATCAAAAACAGGCTGGGAAAATAGTCATGAAAAATGAATGTTTGTTTTTGCAAGAAATGCCAGTAGCATTATAAGTGGATATATAATGTTTAAAAAACACAATATGACAATAGAAAAGTTCTGCACATACATCAATTTAGTGCATTAAATTAGAGCAAGGACAGTAAAATGAGTGACTTTTCAATGGGTGAAAAGTCTGGTAACTGAAATCTGAGCAGGAATATATGTGACACTGTCAAAGCAAGCCTTGGTTTTCAGCAGACCAAATATAGCAGGAAATCTGACATGTTCTTATACGAATTCAGAGCTGCTGACTTGTATGATGACATTTAACTCTCTAGCTTCCCAGTGTCATTCTTGGTCGGATAAGAATAACCAAATATAAATATGTAACATTGACAGAATGCTCTCTGTTCTGAATGGCAATATCTCTTCTAGGGAAAAAGCATGACATTGATGCTGCTAAGAGTGCATTAAGTGGCCACTTTATTATACATCACTGAGCAGCACTACAGATGGGAATCATAAAAAGTCATATGATTCAAATATGAATCATAAAGATTTCCTGTTCCAGCTCAAAATGTTCAGAAATATATTGGTAGAAAAAAAAAAGAAGAAAAAAAAATGTACGAACTTGTCTTTTTTTTTTTGTATATTTTGAAATATATGTATTGAAATGTATCAATATATATTGAAATATATGTCAAATAATTGCACAATGTGTATATTTAACTATACACTTTCATATGAACAAGTCGTCAGTAATTACATTTATTTAAGTTTTACAGTTAGGTCTACTTATAAACCGATTCACTAAAAACAGTTCAAAAGAGTCATTTGTTTGGGATTCAGACCATAATGCACAGTTTGTTTTGTGCTGTAGATTCAGCAGCAGCGCTGGGGTGGCATTGATTAAGTGCTGAAAACTCTAAATGTTGGCAGAACATTTCATAATCAAGAATTTCACTGAATTAAACATCATTCTGTTCTGGATAGTAACAACAGTAGCTAGTGCTTTCCAACCAAAGTTAAGACATCTCATTGTGGGTTAACGCAAAATTCTGATTTGTATCATAAATGTAGCCTCTTCACACCAGGGAATGTTTTACCAGTGTTACTGTCCAGTTTAGATGAGTTTGTGATCATTGTGGCCTCAAATTCCTGTTATTAACTGACAGGAGTGGAATCCGCTGTGGTCTGCAGACCATTCACCTCAAGTTTTGACATACTGCGCATTCAGAGATGCTTATCTGCATGGCACTGTTGCAATGTGGATATTTCAGTTACTGTCACCTTCCTGTCAGTTTGAACCAGACTGGCCATTCTCCTCTGACCACTCTCAATAACAAGCCAGTATTGCCCACAGAGCTGCCACCATACTTGGTAAACACTAGAGACTTGTGCATGAAATTCCCAGGAGATTGACACTTTCTGAGATACTCAAACCACCCACCTAGCACTAACAATCATCACATGGTCAAAGTCACAAAGCCACGGCAAAAAATGGCGTATACAACTCCAACCCTAAGTTATTTTTTTAAATAAAATCAGATTTTAAACTCAAACTATGTGCAAACTGTGACCATCTTATTAATTTGCAGATGACTTTCAGGATTGTGAAATCACTTTGTGTGTGCAACTGATACTTTTTGCATTGACATAGCCCTTTACTAAACTCTTATTCATCTCTACCAACCATTTTGATGATGAGATCTGGTAATCTTACTGTTTAAAAGAAGCTGTTGGCCAAAAATCATTTTGAAATGTCACATGCAGCTTTAACGTTATCTCCCATGTTTTCATGTATAATTGTGATGGAATTCTACATCTGATCTTCAAGAGATGTGCACATCCTCACAGAACCAGTCCAGGTCTATTCAAAAGAACACTTAATAATGGATTTCAAAACCACCTGAAGAACTGAGGTCATGTCACACATTTTAGAAGTCAAAGTTAAAAGGGATGTGATTTCTCCAGTGATATTTTTTTTCCAATCTAATGTGCAGAGAGAGGTATAGGATGGCTTCCCAAAAATCACTGGCACTTTTAAAACACTGCTCTGTTTGTCTGATCCAATGTCAATTCAGTTATATGTCAGCCATGTCAATTTCAGGTTAGCCTGAGTTTGAGGTGGCACTACCTGTCTGAACAATGATGGGGGAAGAGCTTGAGAAAGCTGTTTGAAGTCACATTTGGTGACGTTAGTGTCACAGAAACCAGATTGTGGGTTGCAACAAATTGCCCCATCCTTCGATAAAAGCCTCATAACATTGAGACAAGATCACAAAACAGATTGCTAAATGTGTCACATAAATGGTTAAGATCAGACCGAAATGGTCACATATCTTGTAGACTGTTAAATGAACTTTCATCGCTCATTTGTAATGTTGCCATCTTTCAGAAGAATCTGCAGAGTGGACATTTCCTTATAAACAGTTGTTGCAGTGGCAGTTGTTAAGCCCCTTCTGAAAAAGTGCAATCTTGATAACACCATATTGAGCAACTATAGACCAATATCAAATCTTCCTTTCATAGGTAAGATTATTGAAAAGGTAGTGTTTAATCAACTGAACAACTACTTAAACTCAAATGGATACCTGGACAATTTTCAATCTGGTTTCCGAGCGCATCACAGCACAGAGACAGCACTCATTATAAGATAATAAATGATATTCGCTTTAATTCTGATTCTGGTAAAATATCAGTGCTGGTACTACTAGAACTTAATGCTGCGTTTGACACTGTCGATCATAACACTTCATAATATTTCTAGAGAGACTGGAAAACTGGGTCTGGGTTTCTGGGATGGTACTCAGATGGTTCAGGTCGTACTTAGAAGGGAGAGGTTATTATGTGAGTATAGGAGAGCATAAGTCTAAGTGGACGTCCATGACATGCGGAGTCCCACAAGGCTCAATTCTTGCACCGCTCTTGTTTAGCCTGTATATGCTCCCACTAAGTCAAATAATGAGAAAGAACTAAATTGCCTATCATAGCTATGCTGGTGATACCCAGATTTACCTAGCCTTATCTCCAAATGACTATAGCCCCATTGGCTCCCCCTGCCAATGCATTGATAGTTGGATGTGCCAGAACTTTCTTCAGTTAAACAAGGAGAAAACTGAAGTCATTGCATTTGGAAACAAAGATGAAGTCCTCAAGGTGAATGCATACCTTGACTCTAGGGGTCAAACAACTAAAAATCAAGTCAAAAATCTTGGGGTGATTCTGGAGACAGCCCTTAGTTTTAGTAATCATGTCAAAGCAGTAACTAAATCAGCATACTATCATCTCAAAAACATTGCAAGAATTAGATGTTTTGTTTCCAGTCAAGACTTGGAGAAACTTGTTCATACCTTTATCACCAGCAGGGTGGATTATTGTAATGGTCTTCTCACCGGCCTTCCAAAGAAGACCATTAAACAGCTGCAGCTCATCCAGAACGCTGCTGCCAGGATTCTGACTAGAACCAGAAAATCTGAGCATATCACACCAGTCCTCAGGTCCTTACACTGGCTTCCAGTTACATTTAGGACTGATTTTAAACTTTTACTTTTACTCGTTTATAAATCACTCAATGGCCTATGACCTAAATACATTGCAGATATGCTCACTAAATATAAACCTAACAGAGCACTCAGATCATTAGGATCGAGTCAGTTAGAAATACCAAGGGTTCATACAAAACAAGGGGAGTCCGCTTTTAGCTATTATGCCACCCGCAGTTGAACTTAATTTCCATATTCTTTTTGGACTGTGGAGGAAGGTTTTGAACATTGTTAATTATTAAAAACTAAACTTCTGTGGCTCATTTCTAATGTCAGGATCTTTCAGAAGAACCTGCAGAGTCAGGAACAGTCAGGAACAGTGTTACTTCTAGAAATAAACTGGTAGAAGTTATTTTTGCAGTATAGTTTCCATAAATGTTCTTTTTGGACTGTGGAATAAGTTTTTGAAACTAGAGTGGAAGGTTCTACGAGAACAGTGCAATTGCAACATCATACATGCCTATTAAGAAGCTATTTTGCAGCTTATTTTTCACAAATATTTTGGAGGAACATTCAGAACTTTTGAAACTTCTAGTATGTTTTTTATAGTACATCAAGCTCTTGAAACTCAAAAAGATCAAGTAAAATTCGGTTCCTCACAACATGTCCCCTCAAAACCCAATGTTTCAGCCATTCTTCTTTCAAGATTAGTGACAGATGATTGCAGTTCCCACACTGATAGAGACACAATAGACCGCAAAAGGTCCCAGCATGCCCCTGTCTTTCAGTCCTGCCCGCTCCCCATGTCCTGTCAAAAAGGGTTTGAACGCTTGCTTTCTGTTAGCAACAGAAACACCCAATCTAAATGGAAACTGGCCTTGCCTAGCAGGGTTCCTCTTCTCCTCACAGGCTTGTGGGTTTGCCAAGAGCTGAAATTGAAAATGTTGCCAAATTCCAGCCTTCCTGAGCTGAACTGTCTGTTGAGCGTCTTTATCCTGGTATAGTAGGCAGTGTAGCCAAAGTTCACAGAGTTGCGGTCATGACTTGAGGTAAGATCAAAAGAAAACGGCTGGGATTCAATATCAATGGGACGTCAGAAAAAAAAAAAGAAAAAAAAAAGAAAGCCAAGTGTGAAAAATAGGCTTCAGGAGTCTGGCCTTATTACTAGCAAATAAATTATTGAAATTGTGAGGGAACTTTAAAGTATTCAAAGCTGTGGAAGATCCAAAGACTTCTACAGAGATCAGGTGTATGTGGACAAGCAAGGTGGTCAAACTGGTGTCCAAGCATAAGGCCATCATCATAAACAGCGAGTGGCCAGCATCCATTTGATGGTAAGCATTGCTCAGATGCATTCACCAACACAGTCCTATATACTGCTGCTACCAAAAACTCTTCTGAGGTGGAATTAGTCAGGTCATTGCCTGACTTACAATTACAACACAAATATATGTATTTTTAAAGAAATATTTCTATAATATACCAGAACCTCAAATGTACTCTGGCCAAGCTCTGGTTAAACATATTACTTATAACTCGGCTATTTAAACAACTGCAAATAAGGAATGGAACTTAACAGGGTGGGAATATTTAATATGTGATTACACTAATCATACTAATTTCTATCTTTTTATCAAATAATTAAATTCACGTTTATATGTATAGTGTTTTTTTACGATACAAATCGTTCCAAAGCAGCTTCATAGAATATTAAAGTTTCTACATTATATTAAGGAGTAGCTTATCAGTGGTTGAACAGGGTTGAAAGTTTGAAAACCAGACAAACCAAATAATACAATTGACTGATAATTGTGCTATTATATCAAACATTTATATATTGTTTCAGTTTTATGTCACTTTAACAAAAACTATTTTTAGTATACTAAAAATGTATATCTTTAGAAGTAGAAGTCTTTGGATCTTCCACAGCTTCAACTACTTTAAAATTCCCTCACAATCTCAATAATTAGTATACTAATACTAGTTTAATACTAGTTTTAATTAACAATAACACCACTGGTAGGAATGAACCAGTACTATTCAAGAATTTAGCTTGCATGAGGTATCTCAAAGAAAACAAGATATCCTTAAGTATGTCATACCTATGCTGTGTTTTTTATGTTTTATTTTTTTTTTCTGATTTAACTATAACTACTCAGCTCTAAGTCAGATGGGCTGTTCCTGTCTAAGTCGGCAGTTCTTGTCCATAATAAACAACAATGTGCAACAGACTTTGAGTCAAAATCTGGTTATGCAAGACTAAAGACGAACAGACCAGAAAGACTTCTGGGAAAAACACACCTCACACGTTCATCAGAGTAATGTGTGAATCTAAAGTAATTTGTCTTGTTTTGTATGCAGGACGAGACGATCGTCACAGACAGATTGTTGTTAGCCGTCTACACACAGCTTTTTATACACCCAGAGGTATAAATCACCCAGACCCAGATTGTCAGACATTATTCTGTTTACTGTAATTGAAATTCTCATTAGGTTTTATTCACAATGACTGAATCATATTTACATTTGGTCAAATTTTCAGAATGACACACAAGCCTTGAGAAGAAGAGCCAGAGAGAATTAGCGATTCACAGGACATCAGGCTAAAGCACAAGAACAGCATGGTGAATTTTGCCTCCAGCTGGCCAGCACATTTTTCCTGACCCCCCGCCGCCAGGACATGAGAGACCAAATGGAGGCCCTGTCAGCCAGAGCTGCTCCGTGATAATAGGAAATCCCAGGTCGGGGAGGGAAGCCCCGTGGTGCGAACGAGATGAGTCATTGCCATTTGCTCCGATACACTCGTGACAACGAGAGATTTCTCACCTAGAATAGGCCAAGATGGAATATATCCAGCATATTATAATACAATGGAACAGCATTCAATGATAAGAATGGAGCAAAATTAACACAATGACGGCTGAATTCAGCAGCGCCGGACACATTCATGTGGAATTGGCCTATGATGCAATGAATATGTCAAATTATGGATCCCTTGGTGCACCAAAAAATGTACCATGGGGTTACTATGTATTTTTGGACATGGTAATGGCATTATATTTAATGCCATAATATAGTTTGGAATACCATAGTAAATGTACACTTTTTTGAAGGAAGTCTTTAAGCTCAAAAAAAAAAAAAAAAGTAAAAACAGTAAAGCAGTGAAATATTTTTACAATTTATAATTATCTATCTGAATATATTGTAAAATGTATTTTTTTTTTTGCTGAGATCAAAGCTGAATTTTCAGCATCATTACTCCAGGCTTCAGTGTCACATGATCCTTCAGAAATCATTCTAATATGCTGATATTTGCTTCTCAAGAAACATTTCTGATCATTATCAATGTTGAAAATAGTTTTAAAGCAATAATTTAATTAAAATAACAGTAGTGTACTGTATATGGTAATCATACTATGATACTTGTTGTACTTCCATTATTTAATTAAAAAAATAAAAATAGACTTAAATTCATAAAAATCTAGTTTGAATCAGCATTACAGATTAATGGTAATAAAAATTATTATTAATATAATTATATAATAATAAAATATTATTATTATAAATATTAATTAATAATAATACAATTAATAATAATAATAATAATAATAATAATAATAATAATAATAATAATAATATGTAATTACAATATGATAATTTGGAAAGAAAATGTGCTTAATTTTGTAATTGAATGATGTCACAATGCAAATGCAAAATAGGCTTCATTCTCCTCCTTTAGATTTGATGGTGAAATGTGAGTTGGGCATGTTTTTGAGAGGTTCATGCAATAAGACTGCTAATGCAGTCTTCACTTCACAATTGGCGTTATTATAATTCCATCACAGTACTCATAATCTTCACGAGGGCTTTGCGTTTGAGCCGAGGGACTTAAGGAGCAGCTTTAGCAATAAAGACGTGTCTCCAGCATTTACAGATGAAAGCAAGGAGAATGTAGTCCAGAATAAGGAGAATGCATGATGCTTGACTGATGGAGTGAGCACTGGGAAATATCTGATATAATAAATCACTGGTCTGATATTACAGATTCTGAAGTAGTAAGCAAGTACCTAAACTTCACGTAAACCTTACCTTATGACTGAATCACTAATAATAATAATAATAATAATAATAATAATAATAATGTTAGAATACACTGAAGTTATTCATTTTAATTAAATTGTTTAAAGTGAGACACAATGTAATGAAAATTTCTGGACTGCATTTCTTAAAAGCATCATAAGCCTAAGGAAATTGTAGGACAGCTGATTATGGCATAATTGGTGTTCTGTAATCCAAGGAATCTAACAAGACCAGTCATATGACAAGAGGCAAAACTGTGTATAAGCTAGTGGCATTTTTTGAAATTGCATTATTAGTGGTTAATGGCTTTATTTTAATGGTTTATCACTTTTGAGCAATAGGTGGCACTGACACCAAATTGATGTGGTGTGGTCAGTGTGACTATGATACACAAAGTTTAGTGTAAATATGTCAAAGCTCTGCAGAGATACAGCCTCAGATGCACTTTGGTATCATGCCATCAAATGTGTTGATGCGGTAAATTTGTTGATGCAGATTTTTGCCAGCATGTTCTGAAGATGACATGAGCCAAATTTGGTGAAAATCAGACCAATGGTCTAGGAGGAGTTTGAAAAAGTAGGTTTTTAACATAAATCAAAATAGCAGACAGGAAGTTCATCCAATTATGGCATAACTGGTCGAACTTCGAGGAATCTATCAAGACAGATCTCATGACAATAGGCAAAATTAATCAAAAGTTATGTGTGTTGTTTTTTCATTACAATTTTGACCACAAGGTAGCGCTGCCACTAAACATTTTGAGTAACTTCATGGCATAGTGCCGAAGACACATACCATGTTTAATAATGACATGCCACTGCATTCATAAAATATAGCATTTTATGACAAAATTAAAAATGGCCGACAGCCAAAATGGCTGACATGGGAAAATCTGATATCGTTTGATTTGGAATGTCACACTGATTCTAAAGAGAACTCCAAATGTAAAGAGACAAGTCTTGTGATTTTTGGAAAAACCGTTCAGAAGTTAGAAGCAAAAATTCTCATTTTTTCACATCTCCTGACCACTAGGTGGCACTGTGCTGAAACTGTGCAGGTAACCTAAGACCATGGCTGTCATAATGCGCACCAAGACTGCATCCGAAAGCTTAGGCTGCTGACTTGTTGCCTTATCAGGCAATGACTTCGCAGGCAGCGTTTGCGCACGAAGGCACCTCACAAATTAATTTCGAACAGGCTTCTGAGGCAGCGTAACGGTTTAATGATCTACAACAAAATAGAGCAATCTTTGGTGATAACTAAGCAAATATTTAATTACTATAATTCTGATTTATCGCTAGAAGTAGCATAAAACAGGAAAAGGTTCGTAAGAAATATACATTTACACAAACTGACCAAATGCAACATTCATCTTTATTTTTGTTTTAGCTCAACCGGCACGGAATGGAATGCATAGGATTGTGGGATATCAAAGGCAGCCGAAGGATACATCTATGCTGCCTTCAAAAATCAATCAGATGAAGGTATCTCAGGAGACAGGAAGTGAAGCTGACATTGGATTCGGACGTGCCTTGATGCCTTCCTACCTTGTAATGTATCTTCCAAAGGCGGCGTTTTTCAGTTTGGTCTGAATACGCTAAAGCATTGCAGAGATATGACCTCAAATCCACTTTGGCAAGCTCTTCAACAAATTCAGTCGCAAAATCTACTTGATTTGCATTTTTTTTATTATTATTAGTAATATTGTTATTATATATATATATATATATATATATATATATATATATATATATATATATATATATTTATTATGTTTCAGAAGTTATTAGCACAAACATGAGTGCAACTTTGAACAAATGGTGGTGCTAGACAGTTTCAGTTAGAGACTCCAAATTTGCTGTGGTTAATGTACAGACTGTCCTCTATCTGTGAGACAAATATCACAACTTTTTACTATACAGTTCTATGGGCTGCCATAGACTTCCTGTGCGGAAGTAGAAGAAAACGATATACGAATATAACAAATATAACAAATATAAATAAAACAAATAAAACTAGGAAACTTCTTGTAATGTATCCGGTTTACAAAATTAATCTTTACAAAGCTAATTTGCATTTACAACTAACTAAATAAATAAATACATGTTGATTTCTTTAACATTATAGTTACTTAAACAGGGTTTGAATTTGACTCCTTCACTCAGAAGCCAATTTCGCTACTAAATGTTTAAGTTACCGGCCATTTGTAACTTCTACTAGCCCAAAAAATAAAAATAAAAATACAGAAATAAACCAACAGCTTGAGGCTGTCCACACTAGATGTGACAAAGCAGGCACTGCAAATCACTTGAACTTTGTGTCAGTACATTATAAATAGAATGAGGCATCAATTTACTGTTGGGGATTTGTTTTGTCGCGCTGCATCCAGTGTAGACAGCATCACTGATCATAATGGCTTCTATTGTATTTTGTTGCACCGCTCGTGTCCAGTGTAGACACGGAGTGAGTCTTCAGTCATTTTTTGACTCTTCGTTATTGGTTCAATGCAAAGGAAACCAGCATGCCCGCCACGTCGTTATTTGTCAGGTATGTTTAAGTAAGCTAGATATGCACAGATGCTGTGCAATTAGAAATCCTGATGATGATGATGACTCACGAGTTCAGTATTTCCGCTAAATCTGCACAAATTTGGCTTAACTGAACTTGCCCAAGAAATTAATGAGTGAACAATTTATGAAAAGTAACCCACCAAATTGGCTAGTGATTTGACAGCGTTACCCGCCACAGCTGATTTTTACCTGCATTTGGCAGGTTGGCAGGTGGTAATTTCAAACCCTGAACATAATGTTTACAAAACAAACAAACAAACAAATAAATAAATATTTAGTTTGTTAAAATACAATACACTTATTGATTTTAATAAACATGTTTAAAGTGGAATGTAATACTATGAACGGTCATGTTCAATATAATGCAGCCACAAGTGTTCAAATGCTGTTAGTAACAAACAAAACCATTTTAGCATGTATACTAAATAACACATCACTGTTAATCATATTTTCCGTCTTTTACTCTCACTCTCTACTCTCATTTTTCCCCCCACTCTTTTTCTTGATTACTTATGATTTAACCAAGTTCAGTATTATGTCTGCCTCATTATGCTAATGAAAGCATTTTCTTGTTGCGTTGCATGCTTGGCTAGCAGATTGCGCTGAAGTGCGAGAGCAGCGGATTGGGCCATGTGCGTTCAGCTCTTCCCTGCTGATTCAGCATGCCATCAGAATCCTGCCCAGTGCAAGATAATGATCAGGGCCCCGGTGACACACACAGAGACACACAGCAGCGTGCTAGAGATTCAGCTGCCTATGCTAATACTCCTACGCCCCCTTGTAAAGCATGCAGTGGGTGAGGAGCACGCTTTACAAGGTGGTGTTGCAATCGAGAGAGAACACAAACATGCAAACAAGAACGGATGACTTGTTATGGCAGACAGTAATAGACAGGCCTAGACAGAATCTGTGGACTTTTTCTGCATTTTTGGTACTGAATTTCAGCAGAACGGATTTAAACATGGTTAAACGTGCTAAACATATTTGAGAATACTACATTACACAAGCTAAAAGCTAGGGCTGCCCTCGACTAAAGATTTTTCTGGTCGACTAGTAGTTGTTCATTTGAAGCATTAGTTGACTAATCGCACGTTTATTAATAAACCATTTAAATAATAATAATGAGCCTTTCATTGTCTAATGAGCGCTCAAGCGCATGCATAAAGCTTGCCATGGCACACCGGCAGAAGTAATGATTGTAAATGTGCCAGGGAAAAACGGTAAGGAGGCTACATTAACATTTTTAATAATTCATTGTTAAACTAGTGCTTTTTTGTTTTCGGTTTAAGAGATGTATTCGGCAACACTGACTCATCATCTCCGCAGTAGTGAACGCGCATGTATGCAAGTTTCATACGGATTGCAAAATCTGAGAATATCTGTTTTACATTTCAATTGTCTTATTTGAAAGTAGACATTTCACTCTCTATAGATATATTTTTAATGTCTGGGCAAAGATATACACAGAGTTTCGCGCTCAAGTTCACAGAGACTGAGACAGCAGAAAGCGCATCCTATTTGCTTTCATTATTTTACAAAAGCACAATGTTTTGTTGTTATTGTGAGTGCAAACAAATAAACGTAGAGTCTTTACAGATTTTAAAGATGTCTTTTGTCTGTATGACCAAGAATGATGGAGTATTTTAAGAGTGAATGCACCGGCGCCTCCATCTGTCCTGCAGTGAGCTACTGTTCAGCTTCCACACAGACACTTAAATAGCACAGATTTCTCTAGATTAACATTAGATTGGGCGGCCATGTAAAGCTGCTAATACTTACATATTTCAGATGATAAATCATATTTGAAGTCGATGAATGATAGGCGAGCGCCTGGATGTCCTGCCTGATGTACTACCACATAGACCACCCGTTAACGATCTGCGTGACTTGGCCAATGTGGATTTTTATTTATTTATTTATTTTTCTGCGACTAAGCAACTAGTAAAATTTTGGTTGAGCAAACCTCTTCTGATCGACTAATGGTTAGTTGACTATTAGGGGGCAGCCCTACTAAAAGCATGATCAAATTAGACAAATATACTATAAACAAGGAGAAGGAGGGTCTCTCTTATTCTTTTTGGTATGGATATATTTATTTATTTATTTATTTTTTCAAAATATCTAATGCAATTTATACAAACAAGCACTTGAATACACCTCTTCTATGAAGAACATGTTTTATGTTTTATATATATATATATATATATATATATATATATATATATATATATATATATATATATATATATATATATATATATATTTTTTTTTTTTTTTTTTTTTTTTTTGTTTTTGGTGGGTCAGAAATATCAGGGTTTAAAAAAAAAAAAAAAAACATCCCATGATTAAGAAAATCAGTTAATGAAATCCTTTACAAATTATTAAACCTTACTTAGTTTGCTGTAATTTTACGATTTTTGTTTTCTAAAAATAAAAAAAATAAAATAAGTGTATGTTTTGTTAAAACATTATACATATTTAAAAATGTTTATCCACCAAATCAAGGTTGTGTGGTGCAACTAGTGCACAGAAACATGCAGAAAAAAAATTCAAAAATAAATAAAAATAAAATAAAACAGGAAACCCTCATGACTCTCACGTCTCTTAAAATATCAGATAATGGCAAGGTTAAAGGGATAGACTACCTTCAGTTGCTGGTCCCTATTGACTTCCATAGTATAGAGAAGAAAAAATAAATAAATAAATAAATAAAAAAACACTATGCAAGTCAATGGGAACCAACTAAAGGTTAACTATCCTCTAAAAGGGTTAGTTCACCCAAAATAGTTTTTTTGTAAATTCCGCTAACTGTCGTACACACATTCATGAGAGACTGCCGCCGGATGTAGATGCAGCGCATGCACATGTGAGTCTCGCGAAAACCAACATTTGTTTACAGGAGCAAAGAAAGCAAAGTTTACTTACTTTAACAAAAGAAAACCAGCCTCCTCTTGGCTTATTTCGAAATCCTTCTACATTTTTCTTTACAAATCCTCGTTTTGTGCTTCTAATTGTTGACCAGCGTTTTGTTTTGTTCTCTATTCTCCGCGCTTCCGCATTCATCAGTAATCACCGGTGCGTACGCGACGCATACATCCTACGTCATTCGCCTGGAACGGCTTCTACCTACGACAGTTAGGAGAAGTGAAAGAAAGGTGTTTAAACGTTTTAAATATGGATTTTTTTGTTTTGTTTTTTTTGTTTTTTTTTTTTTTACAAAAACACATCAATTAGCTACAGGAGGCCTTTATTCACCCCCCGGAGCCGTGTGAGGCATGTTTTAATATGGATGAATGCGCTTTATTTGACTACTTTTGGAATGTTGAACAAAAACACCCGCTCATGCCATTAATAAAGCTTGGAAGAGCAAGGAAAATTTTTAATATAACTCTGATTGGATTCGTCTGAAAGAAGAAAGTCATACAAACCTAGGATGCCTTGAGGGTGAGTAAAACATGGACTAATTTTCATTTGTAATACCCTTTAATATAAACTCTGTTTTTGAATTAATAATGCAGAATATTACTATAAATTCTCTTTGCCTTATGATACATATTTAAAACCGTTTTGATAAATAAATGATTAAAACGTGTAAACTCGCATGTATTCAAAGTGTTATGAAAATGTTATTACTTGATACTTGATAGTTACACCATACAATGTTTTAGAGTCATAAAATGTAAACTGTTCTTGAAAATAGTATAAAAGTTTTTCAAAATCACATGAAATCAACATGAAGAACGTGGCACATACATTTGTGAGGTTTTGAAAAGATTCATCCTTTTCTTTTTTTGCAGGGTTATTACAGTTAAATCAAATCTAATACATTATTAATAATAATAATAATAATAATAATAATAATAATAATAATAATTTGTTACTTGAAATAAAATACTTGTTAATGATTTTTAAATGATTTTTTGACATTTTGAATGGAATTTTTAAATTAATTTATTTAAATTAAACATTTTATTTCAGCTAGTTCCTAAGGTCACATTTCTAATTTAATGTTAAACTTCAGCACTATAATTACTAAAACTAAATAAACTAAAACTAATAAAAAATGAAATAAAGTAAACTTATTTTATTTCAACTACTTGCCAAGGTAACATTTCTCATTTAATTTTAACTAAGTACTAAAGTAACTAAAACTAAATAAACTAAAACTTATAAACAAAAATTCATAAAATGTATAGAGATTTATATAATAACTGTGTATGATATTTATATAATAATAATAATAATAATAATAATAATAATAATAATAATAATAATGACAAGTACAACAAAATTACTAAAAGGTAACTACAATTTAAGTTAAAACAAAAAAAAATAAAAAAATATATAAGAAAAAACTGTCACTGACCCACCTGCACTTGTACACTTGTACAGCTCAATCTGTTTGAAATAGCATTAAAAATTACACATCTTTTTGTTTTCCTCTAAAGGTCAGGTAATAAAAATGAATAATAATAATAATAATAATAATAATATTATTTTAAAAAAATATTATTATTACTTGAGAATTACATTTTACTACACAATAGTAATGTATTTCTGTCATAATTTATTCAAGTTAAACCAGACTTTTATTTTTGACAGGTTGTTGTGAAGGTCTTTTAGTTTTACTTTCAGCTTAAGTGTGTATTTGACACTAGTTTATTTATTTTTTTATTTATATATATATATATTTTTTTTTTTTCCAAATGAAATGGTGAAAAGCTTGTGAAGTGACTGTCTGAGCAGCTCTGGAGATGAAGTTCATGTGTTCAAGTCTTCATACAACTCAATATGATGTTGTTTTATCACTCAGCCCTAGGTGGAGTATCACTAAGTACTAGTATACACATCTCAAACGGGTCTCTAAAGGTTTGACTTCAGGCCTACCAGCTGAAAAGTCCCCAAAACCGCCTTAAAACCATCAAACTACACCATTTTGACCAGCTCGGTGGCCAGCCAAGACCAGAAAACCAACTTAGACTGGTTTATGCTGTTTTTTTCCCTTAGCAGGGCTGTCAGAAGCACTCACACTGTGGTGGTGAGAGCCTTTACAAACTATCTATAGGGAGTTTTAATGCTGACAGACTGCTGAGCGCAATGAACTGTGTCTTATGTGGGTGTTTTACCTGTGCTTGTGTCTCCATTCGAGCATACTGAACCAGCAAAGGCTCTCCGTGCTTCTGCAGGAAGTCTCTCTGACAGCGCTCCGCCAGCGCCGCTTCGTTGGGAAGAAAATTACTGGCCCAAACCTGGAGTGACAAACAGGAACAGCACAAAGACGTGAAACCTGTGTGGGAGTCCCGCTAATCAGACTCTGTTGATACGGAAAATCTTTAGAACAGCTTTCAGGGACAAAAACAACATTTCGGCTGCACATAATCACAAAAAATCCCCTCCAGCTATAAAAATAACTAGAGCAGCAAAGCAGGCCCGTGTTTAACGTATGCAAATTGATAGTGAAGTACAGTATGTAGCCAGCGAAGCATGGAGAGCACAGAAACACATCCAATTATACTTCGCAACTAGTGGAGTTGGTACTTGCCAATAACATTTTTTCCATCTTTAGCCTCGTAGAGATGATTTAGGGAAAGCAATTGGAAAAGACACTTTAAAACATTCATCTTTCCAGATGCCAAAGACACCCTGCACTGCCCAGAGAGAGTACTGACACCGTTTCCCATACATCTTCAATAAAAAAGGCTGCTGAGAGAGATTCTGCTTCTCCGATACTTCTCCTCAAAACAGAGCTCCCATAAGAGCTCTCTGCAAATGTATCTTCCTGAGAAAAGAAACTTGGTCATTACTCACTCCCGAGACAAATGCGATTTTCTGCACAGAGATGTTGAGTTTTTGGGCGCTCAATTTTAGCAATTTAAAGCAGTGCCACACACGCATGGAAGACTCTCTAGGGTCTTTACCATGGAATATTTTGCAGTTAATTCCAATTAATAAAACTTTGAAAACTATGTTAAAAATAAGTGGATAGTGTAGTATTTCATGGATTTTCCAAGTCGGCGCATGCTAAAATGGCTAATGCAGCTAGAGCATGCTGGAAGCTTGTTACAGTTCTCTATCAACTTTCTCAGTTTGAGCTTGTAGTAAATTGTGAAAAAAAACATTGCTGAAACTCTCTGTCTTTTAGGCAAGCTATGTTAAAGAAGGTAAAGTTCACTTTTGAAAGCATCTTGACATATTGCAACGCTAATGCTTGTGAATCTAATTCAAATCATGCACAAAATGATTTAGACCAGGTTTGAGTTGGTCTATATACATGTCATAATGGATAGTCATTGCGTGTATGAGAATTAGCCTACCTATTTGCTCGCGCATGAGCAGATCCGTTTGCTCTCTGGAGACGCCTTAAAATTCCGTCGTTTAAATAGCGAATCCGCCATGGCGCCTGCGCAACTCGCTCTAAAGGGAATGGGAGATGAGACTCTGATTGGTTTATTGCACGTTACGCCTAAAAAACACCCATTACTCATTAAGAGAATAGGTACAACCCGTTTAGACCATGCGCCGGGAGCGCCGACCGTTTTTCCCGTCGTTAAACTAGCAAAAGTGGATTCAGAAACGCCCTAAGTGCACCTGCGCCATGCGCTTTAGACCATGCACTTAGATCATTAAAATAGGGCCCATAATGCATAGTATATAGTATATATGAATTTGAGTTAATTCAATATCACTACATTCAGTATTTAAAGAAACAGTCATTCTATGAAGCACATGTAGTAAGATGATATCTAACCAGGATACTTTTGACAATAAATGTGAATTAAACTGATCATTTTTGCTTACTGAATGGCCAAGTGCCCATGATTGTTTTGAAAGGACACACTAAATTGATCAAAACTGACAGTTAAGACATTTATAACATTACAAAATGTTATCTAATTAACGAATAATCCTGAAAAATGCAGGTTTCCACAAAAATTTGAAGCAGCACAACTGTTTTTAACCGTGATAATGATCAGAAATGTTTTTTGAGCAGCAAATCAGCATATTAGAATGATTTCTGAAGGATCATGCGCCACTGAAGACTGAAGTAATGATGCTGGAAATCCAGATTTGATGAAAGGAGTAAATTACATTTAACAATATATTCACATAGAAAGTTATTTTGAATTATAAAACTATTTATATATACTATAAACTATATATTTATACCGGTATATATATATATATATATATATATATATATATATATATATATATACACACACACACACATATACTTTTACAATAAGGTTCAATTCATTCACTAATTCATGCTCTTGGCATCACGCACAAAAACATGAACTATTTTTAACATGTATTAATTTACATTAATTTATACCATTTTTCATTCATTCTTGTTTGATCACACCACATAAACTACTTGTATTGTTAAGTAATTATGCTTAATTGAACTTTGCATGTATATGTAGAAATTAACACCAAAATGCTATACAAATATTGTGTATTGTTATTTCATGTTATTGCATGATATTTCATTAATCTTAACAACTTGTAATGCATTACATGTATTCTTATGAAAGTACTGCATCAATGTTTTCTAGCTTTACTGGTTCTTTGGCAGAATAATCTAAAATTTAATTTGCAGAATCCCTGCAGCCATATGGCAATTATTTTCTAGCAGAGACTGAAACAGAAAAGACACTTGAGCTTGTGAAATGTCAAGGTCACAGTCCTGCACTGCCTTTGCATGTTCAATCCAAACATCCATTAGAAACCAACAGGCCGAATCCAGCAACATCAGCTGCCAATACACCTGCCAGCCCCAGCGGTACGTCTTCCCTCATCTCAGACCACATTCAGTACCCAATAAAAACTAAATTACATTTGATTGTTCTGCTCGTACTTAAAGTTTCAGAACTGCATTCATCTCGCATTTAGAGGTCTAATAAAAAGTCTCTTTTTAACAGCAGTGGGTAAAGTTTTCCAACACATACATCTAGCTTTTCATCATTGCAAACTCACCAACTGTTGCGAAGGATGACAACATCGTAAACAAAACAGGATGAAATGCTCAGAAAGAATGTATTTTTTTGAGTCGAGCTAGATGAAAATGAGTCTGTGGTGATAAATGGCAGAATGAATTTGAACACTGTGAGATATTCCCTGTGTGCGTGGTCATCCTGACTAATGTGACATGACTGGAGAAGTTTAAAGCTCACAGTCAATCACCGAGAAGCTAATTCTAATTCTTGTGTACGTTTCCATAATCCATCATAATCCACGAGGGAGCAGTTGTTATAATCAAGAGACAAATTTCTGTTTGCCTGCTGCCAAAAATAATTTAAAAAAGCAACTGTGAAAATGAGCTCTCTAGCTAAATGATAAATTAGACTCTCTGTGAGAACCGAGTTCTCCTGGGTTACTGGCGATTGCAAATAGAAGTATTTCCACGCTCTTTTTTTAAAGCATGCGCTTCCTACAGAATCTAATATGTACCTCTGAGAGAGTCTTTGACCTCAGTTTTCTTGCGAACCATTGATTTGGGTCTTAAAGTCAAGCTCCGCGGCTCTAAATGTACATTTGAGACTGATCTGACCTCTCGGGTTAAACAAGTTTTTGACTGAAGCCTTTCATCAAAAGGCACGAACGACTGAATATCCTCGTCCCAGTTCTTCTGTAAGACTATTAAAACTGGTATATAACTACACAACTGACACGTCTTAGCTTTGACATCTTCTGACACATTTCTGACATCTTAACTTTAACAGATGGGTTTTTATTTTACAAAGTTAGAAATTCAAACCCAGCAAGCAGAGCTACACGTTTTGGTGAGGAGTAAAAAAATCTATTTGTGATTTTTCAGATAAAAATGTAAAATGTAATAAAATAATAATAATAATAATAATGATAATAATAATAATAATTATTATTATTATTATTATTATTATTATTATTATTATTATTATTGTTGTTGTTGTTGTTGTTGTTGTTGTTACTAAATAAAAATACAAAATTAAACAAAAGCAAAATTAGAAATATTACTACTGTAATATTTCACTGTAAAATCGAGTACACTGAAAGGATTTGTGCTACAAACTGTCAACAATTGCCAAACTTTCTTATTTATTATATTATTTATTATAACTTATATAACTCATATTTACAAAGAATCTGCATATATTTCATTGAATAAACTAATTTAATTAAACAAAGATTTCTAAATTTACAAGTAGAAAGACTGAAATAGCATTTTCTTGCAAAACACACTTCAATAATCTTTTTACAATTTTATTTTTTAAATAATTTTTACAGTGTATTGAGCAGAGGTAATGGCAATTTAGTTTTACACTACAACTGTAAAAATACAATTCTAATATTTATGGCTGTCTTAATCATTTTCAAACATTATAAAAAGTGATTAGCAGTTTATTATTATTATTATTATTATTATTATTATTAACATTTATATCTGCATTTACATTTCTTTATTTAGCAGGTGTTTTTATCTAAAGTGACTTACAATTATTAAGTTATTAATCTTAGTTATTAAAGTTATTAATTATTCATTTTGCATCCTTACCAGCAAGAAATAAATTAAATTTCTAATAATTTCTCTTTATGGTCAAAATAAGGGCCTAAAATGTTATCAGAGTTTAATTTAATTTGTTAAATTGTTTAATTAAATTAATTAAGAAGACAAGCCTGTATTATTCGCTTACTTGTATTATTTTTATATTTAATTTATAATAATATTAATAACAACAATTATTATTAATATTATTATTATTATTGTTGTTGTTGTTGTTGTTGTTAAAAATGAATATATAGTAGTAATAATAATAATAATAATAATAATAATTATTATTATTATTATTATTATTATTATTATTATTATTATTATTAATTACATTGCTTATTTTATTTTATTATTTATTTTATTATTTGAATAACATGCATCACTTACAGTAAGAACAGCAATGTGCATTAAGAAAGTAAATAGGGTCAATTATTAATTTAATGAGGATGTTAAATACCTTCAGTGCAGTGAAACCAAATAATGTCTAGAGAAATCAGTCGTGCTCTGAAATAGAGTTAAAACAAGACACTTGCAGCCAAGAGCATTGAAATCATCATAAGAACGAACGAAAATGACTTATTAGATCATCTACATCCAACATCGTTGCTTCATTTAGGAACGTGTTTTTCTCCCTGCAGTTCACTTTTATAATGCAGTAAAAGTTAAATAACACTTGAGAAAAATCAAGGTTGTTCTTTTTAAAGGCCTCGGCAATGAGAGCCATTTCCAACAAACATCTGGAAGCGAGCAGCACTTTGTTTGTCCGTGTTTATTCTGCTTCTCGAGGAGATGGGCCAAAATGTCTGAGCTTGCTTGGATTTCTGAAAATGAAGGATTTTGAAAAGAAAACGAATCATTACTCGTGGGTCACATCTCCAATCACCTCATCATATTTAAGGCGATTTCTACAGGGGAGCTCAGAAGCGGCCAGCGCCTGCATTAAAAGCAGATGAATAGAGCCGGGTTAAATAAGACTGAAAGATTCAGTGTTTACAGAATATGAATCACTGTTGGATGCTTTTCAAAGATGTTTTTCCAACTTGTGTTCCATGACATTGTGGGAAACTGTGGAGCAGAGGCACACCTGCTGTTCACCAATAATTAGGCAATTAAGATTAGCTTAGTGCAAAACTGTGTAACATCAAACCTCATTCATGAAACATGAGTGGAGCAAATATCTGTGTAAATTGTTCCTAAAACTGTGCTTACGTAAATCACATTTGAATACTACGATAATATTCCTTGCATTTATATCAGCGTCACCACAAAACCGCTACTGAATCTACAGCACAAAACATACAGACTGTGTAGAAAGATTCTTCAACTAATGGCTTAGTTTATAATAAACATCCAACAAATTTGTGTAATCTAATTCCAAATGAGCCTTATGTGACTCTTTTTAGAGAAAACAAATACAGAGTAACTAACATTGTTCAATTCCCAAATAAACTGATTCTAAAACTTTTTAGTGAACCAAAACCATACAGTGCACACCAGAATCCAAACAAATTACGACCGACTGACTCTTACAGTATGAGCCAGGTATTTTTAGTCAATCAAGCACATACAGTTAATAAAGTCTCTGAAAAGATTGTTAAAAATCCACAAAAATTCTATGTAAACTAATTTTGCAAGAACAATTCATTTATTTATTATTGAAATTACTAGAATACTCAGGCATTTGGAAATGGAATTGTGTTTCTTTTTAAAAAAATATTTCTTCCTCAAAACTACTAAGGGTACAGTTAATTGAACAGTTAAGCTGTAATCATTAATCAGAAGCAGCATCATAATCAATAATTTTCTTATGATTCCCATTCATAGGGTTAAACCAGAATGCTCTCATTAGGTTTGTTGATTATAATTGGCCCGTTACAGTTGCGAGTTCTGCAAAACAATTTTAACAATCCAACTCTATTAAACATGAATATGTACTACATATAAAGCAAAAGTTTAATTTAGTATTATTTATATGCTCTTATAATATTTATTCATATTTTATTCAATTTTGTTTGAATTAGTTTTTATTTTTATATTTAGATTACATTTTTTGTCATTTTTATTTGCTATTGTCAGTGTTGTATATTTCTATGCAAATTTAATTTATTTTCAGTTTTATTTTAATTAAGAAAACTAGTTTTAACCGTTTTACTTTTAGTGAACAATAGATAACAATAAAACTGTGCTGAGAATACTTTTACCTTCTCTTCCAAAACCTTCACCCTCTCTGTTGTTCTGTGGTGGCATGAACTTTAAAATAAAAAATAAAATAAAATAAAATAAAATAAAATTGTACTTACAAAAAAGCTTACAAACTCTACATTTCTCCAGCTTGCTTTATAATCAAATTGTCTTAAATACCTGGCATTGTGGCTCCCCGTTTGTACGTTGCTTTGGATAAATCGTCTGCTAAATGCATACATGTAAAATGTGACTTATTTATTATAGCAGGTCAGTAGAAGGCAGTTTAAATCAACTGTGGTAATAACTGGTAGTCATTCTGCTCATTTGCATAAAGTTCAATTGTGCTCACCTTTGTCTTGTCACTAACTGTCACTGATGTTCGCTCAAACCACCAATGTACCTATTCTTACACAAACTGTCACATTTTGTGTTTTACAAAGCATTTACACAGAATTTAATTCTTCTCATGTTTCACGATCAAGACCCACTGAAGATAAAAGCCCTCTGGTGGTTTTCTGCTTGCAAAACGCTGTCAGTGTGAACGCACCTTAAGTGGGGCATTTATGTACAGCAAGTCAACAGGTTCTTCAGCCCGAGGTGATGACTACTTAAAAAAGCCCTCTCAATATCATCGTTTTCATAATTGCTTTCACGCCCGTTCACATGAAGGCCTTTAATTATGCGTACTTAATGACAGCGCTATTCCCTCAGAGCTCCACGCAACCTTTGAGGCTAGAAAAGTTCACACAGGTAAGCACTTTACTCAGAGAGCTATTGAAAATGAGGCCGGTGTGCTTATGCATTAAACATTAAGTCCCTGTAGACGGGCGAAAAAGAAAAACACTCATTTAATCGAGTCCAAGAATTCCAATTAAATATCTAAAATGAAATAAAATCCTTTGCGGCAGTGAAATCATAAAACCCATCTCTCTCTCTCTCTGTTTTTAAAGATAATACCAGGCGGCCGTGGGCATGGCTTTAAACAAGCTGAATCCGATCGGTCGGCAGTCCCAGCTCCTCTTTATTCCGGCTGCTGATTTGAATGTCAGGAGTGATAAAGGAGGGTCGAGAAGGAGGAGATGGACGGAGAGGGAACTAATCGTGCAATCTTCACGCACCCGTCCAGCGGCCCTAGAGGTAACATTTATGAACCTCTGTGAAATAAAACGCTAGACAGCAATCCATCACTCTCTAGAACAGTGAAGCACAAAAAAAAACAAAAACAAAGAAATCACGTCTCACAGTCAGTAAATATGCTAGCAGTGACAACATCAGAGATATTAAAAAGAAGCGTGGCGCTATGATTTTCAGGCCTGACCCGCAGGCGATACCGAGAAGGCTACAGTTGTCCCGAGTTTTCATACGTCTGTTCTTAACAGATGGTTAAGGTGATTGACGTTTCCTGACGTACACGTATACTATTTATTTCCTGCCTGTGTCAGAGCTCGAGGAGAGCAGCAGATTGACTTGCGTTTGGAAAGGCATCAGCCGGAGTTCCAAGAGAACGTCAATCACACCTCACCGCTGACCGCCAATCTCTCTCCTTGCCATTTCTCTGCTATCGCTACTGCTAGCTGTGTATCTAAATTCACAGATAAGATGACATTATACGCAATGTCCATTCACGCAGGAATAAACCAGAGATATCGTCACCAGAATGTGCTCGGGAAATTTAATAGAATCTTAAAAAGAGAAGATTGTTAATTTTTTTTTACATTTATTTTTCAGTGTATATAACCATAATTGTTTGTTAAGTCAGGTTGTTTGCTGCTGGTTCTCATAGTTGGAAAAAAATGTGAGCTCTGGATTTCAAATTCTCTGTGAAAATATCCCTCATCTTGAGAAGTTCTAAACACATTATGTTTAAATTATGAAAAAAATAAAATTTTTGTATTTTTTTTTTTTTAACAGTGAATTGATTCAGTCAACCACCGAACCACTAATTTAGCTGTCAGATTTGCTGTCTATGAAATTCTTAATACATTTCTCAGGAGGGAATTGGTTGGCAACCAGCTATTTATCAAATTTTGTGGGAATTATGTATTAGTATTATAAAAAATTAAACAAATATTTCTGTTTACACCAAAATCTCATTCCTAGCAGTGTGATGCAGCATGTTGTCATAAAACTTGAGTGAAAAAGTGTCCATCTCCACTGTTTCAAGCAATAGGAAGTTCCCATCATGAAAGAAGTCACCCTAAGGGTGTCAGTCCTCTTTCAAACAATCCAACTCAGGCAAAAAGTGACAAATTCTATTCACATTCACATGGTTTGTTGCATAAAAGGTGAACTATAGTTTACTGTAAGCATAAAAGTTTATATGTACAATATCATTTATAATTTTAGGCTTTTTCATCAAAGAATCGATGCTTCTATTCAGCAAGGATGCATTGATTTGGTCAAAAATTACAGTAAAGATAATTACAATGTAATTTCTAATGATGTTTATAATTTATAATGTAAGATTTCTATTCAAAATAAATCAATTGAAATTTGTTACCACGGTCTGTCTGAATACTCAATTCTGATTGGCATTGCAGGTATGCATTAAAACCTTTTAATGCGCAGGTAGTTCTATATTAATGCACTGCTTTCACTGACACACACATGCACACAAAGATTACACACAAAAACATTCAGCAGCACAGAAACTTGTTGTCAGTGCTGCCCTGCAACTTTTATTAATAAAATACCTAAGATACTGGATCGCTGTATTATATTCTTAAGCAATGAGGAGGTAAAATTGCTGAAGTAACTAAACTCACAGATTCATTGTGTGTACAGAGAGACGCGCAGACACAGGTAATTCATACATGCAACTTTCATCCCCCTCTCCTTCTCTCTCTCGATAATTAATTCAGATAAATGCTATAATTAATTTATTCAAATAAATGTGATCTTACCGCATCTTTCATCTCTGTGTCTGATTTGAGCGAGCAGAATGCTAGAGATCTAACGAGCCGTAACTGACGAAAATAACATCCTCACCCTTCCAGTCAAATATTGTGCTGCAAACATCATTAACAGCTTTAACTTGTCGATGCTGGCAAATGACCATGGTATAAGCGGGATAATTCATAGCTACCAGGGCCTTAAATGATTTTAATGCACAACATGGAGGCAAAGAACCACTCAACATGAAATATCAAATCAGCATATTGCTGTACAATGATTTCTGGATCATCCAACACTGAAGACTGGAGTAACGATTCTGAAAATTCAGCTTCAAATCATAGGAATAAATTATATTTGGACGTGAGTGCAATTTCTCCAAATCTGCAGATCAGAGTTCACCAATCTTGACACTTGGAATGCTTGCATTTCCTGTATTCCCATGCATAAGAATGGAAATCAAAAGAGCGTAAAGTGTAGTGTGACTGGTCCTTAAGTTTATCACAAACAGAACCAAAAAGTGTATTTACACCATTCTTGACCTTAAAAGAGATATTTCAGATATCCAGATTTTTTTAAGGGGTCATGAACTGAGAAACCAAAATTACCTTCATCTTTTGACATATAAGAGGTCATTATACTATAAAAACATCCTGTAAGTTTCAGAAATAAAAACTTTCTCGTTAGTCTAAAAACAGCTTATATTCAAGGCAGTCTGCTAAAACAACAGCTTGTGGAATGTGCCACTCTATAATGTAATAGTGTGGATAAGCACCGCCTCCACAGAAGATTAACGTCTGCTTCTACGTCACTGCCTGTTTGCCCCGCCCACCGATTCTACATCACTGCCTGTTTAGCCCCACCCACTGATTCTATATCACTGCATGTTTAGCCCCGCCCACCAATTCTATGTCTCTGCCTGTTTACCCCGCCCACCGATTCTACATCACTGCCTGTTTAGCCCCACCAACTGATTCTACATCACTGTACATTTAGCCACATTACATTTAGTACATTACAAAGTACCGCGAGAGAGATAAGAGAGCAGATGGATCCTTATGCTTTCGAATCACTCTCGCAGTACTTTGATGTCATACACTGATCATTCTGTGCAGCGCTGCATCAAGTCGAATGTGCCTATTGACTGTTTAGCCCCACCCACCCATTCTACATCACTGCATGTTTAGCCCTGCCCACCGATTCTACATCACTGCATGTTTAGCCCTGCCCACCGATTCTATGTCACTGTCTGTTTAGCCCCACCTACCGATTCTACAGCACTGCCCACCAATTCACGCACGTAGTATAAATAACAAGAGGCGAATTCAGGTCTACACAGAAACCAAATGATAAAGTTGGCTCCGAAGACAACAAGATGCTGTGCATTGCCAGATTGTGGAAACACAGTCTTTGCATTGCCTTCCTTCTGATCCCAACGTTAAGAAAAAGTGAATGAACTTTATTTTTAATGAGGATCCAGACCGCGTCAGTAAGAACTTGGTCCTTTTTTCACTTCATTTTACCGCGGATTCGTTTACAAACAAGGCATTCAACGCGGGATTTTCAGAAAAATTCAAACTCAAAGATGATGCTGTGTTGACTATATTGGATCCAACAGTGATGCTGCAGCAAATGTGAGTAACCGTTTTTATTACGTGGTCACTATTCCTTTGTTTGTTATTACAGATCGTTTGATATGTACTATGTTATTTATCGTTTTTAACGTAAATCACAGTAGCGTCCATCTATGAGGAATGTACGATGTCAAACATGCACAACTATTAGCCAATCCCAACAGTGGGCGTTTACTTCCAAGTCGACAAGTTAAAAACATCTTAATGACGGAAATGTTTCTTACAAAAAGGCAGCTTTTGTCTTCATAAGACGTTAATAGTGGTGAGTGGTGAGTGGTGAGGATTACTTGTGTATTATTGTGGTGTTTTTATCAGCTGTTTGGACTCTCATTCTGACGGCACCCATTCACTGCAAAGGATCCATTGATGTAGAGCCTTCTCCAAATCTGCTTCTCCAATTCTTTTTCCCAAACTCATCTACATCTTGGATGGCCTGAGGGTAAGTTTTCATTTTTGGGTGAACTATTCCTTTAAAAGTATTTAGAGTGCATTTTGACCATTCACACATAGGCTAAAATTCATACTAGCCCTGAAATGAGCCAAAAAGTATGAAAAGACCCTGAGACACAATGTTTTAAATTTCACAAAACAGCAGCACGACAATCGTTTCAAGAGACAGATGAGTCTCTGTTTTGAGAGCTGATGTTTTGTGTTTGTTCAGGGGTGGGTGGTTACGGATGATATGAGAAAGCATGGGACAGACAGAGAGAATGAGACACAGATCAACACAGACAGCCTGCTGTATCGTGAGCGCTCGCTCACTCGCTCCCTCTCCGCAAATACTCTCATCCCGAAGAAAGTGGGCAGCCGGATACACGCAGCTTATCCATCTCTCCCAGGGCATGCTGGGTAAAGCTCGACTCCTGCCGCCTGACATAGACCTAAGCCACACAGAGCTCCAGTCTCTCCACGGGGCCACACACACAGACAGGGAGGGGGATTTATTTACTCATATTTAGCTGCGTCCATTGATAAAATCATATGAGAAACTTAAGAGCGGCTTACGGCTGATTCTATCTGGGCTGAGCCTGAGTATGCTGGGATGCTGATTTATGTTAGAGGTCGATGATTGATGTCACGTCCAGCACATACTGGGACGCGGGATGGATGTGTTGTCATACTGACAGTATGATGCATGGATGAGCTGTTGCCAAGGAAACTAGTCTAATGTGGTGCTGCTAAAGGGTCTATTAACATTTAGTGCAAAAAAATCCACCTGGAAAAAGCATGTAATTTGTTCAGTGTTCAAATATGTTGTCCTACTCCAGTTTAATATGCAGACACAACTACATTTTGACTGAAATGGATTTTTAATCTCGTTTTTAGTCCCACTTTGGATTTGTGCTTTTGAATTAGCTTTTTTTTTTCTTCTTTTTTATAATCATTATTTTCAGTTTATTTTTGATTTTATTTTAGTTGAAGTTTCATTATAGTGTTAGTATTAAGCATTTCAACATTTAAGCTAAACAAAACTGGCACAATTAATAAGTTAAGTTAACAAGCTATTAAGCACAATATTACTGTTATTGCTATCCAGTGTTATTGTGAACTAAAACTAAAATTATTGAATGGCATTTGTTAATGAAATAAAATAGAAATATTAGATGAAAACAAACTTTAAAAAAAAATGAAAATTAGAAATGTTGGGAACTAACTGAAAGAAAATAAGTTTAGATAAAATAATCTAAAAATTAGCTAGTAAAATGAATTAAATATATTCAAAATATTAAAATATGAATTTAAATATATTTAAAAAGCTAATAAAAAGACAAAGGCACATAGAAAAAATACTAAAAGTTAAACTACAATTCAAATGCTAAATGAAAATATAAAATAAAAGCTAACAAAATTAATAATGAATAAATGAATACATTTCTAAAAAAAATGAATGAATAAATACTAAAACAGTATATAAATTATAATAAATAACACTGCTGATGTCTAGTTAATTTTCATTTAATGCAGGTTGGTAGGCCTACTTAAGGTTTCAAGTTTTATAATACTATCACATTTTATTTGATACCATTTATTAAAAACTACAAGTTAGAGTCATGAAAATATAGTTTAGTTTACTTTGAAGTCTTTTGTTACATGTAATTTTAACTTTCTTTTAGTTTCTGTTTTTGATAATAGCACTGCATTTATTTTTGTTGCTGTGTTACAAAAATGAAATTTCCTGCAACTGCAGAATAAGTTAACTTTCTCCAGCCATCTAAACTATATCAATCACAATCTAACAAGTTAGTTCACATTGCAGCGCATCGGCACCAGAGATCAGATTTGATGAGGCTGAGAAATAAATGAAAGCTGGTAAACCATAAATCTATGGTATGACCGTTAAACCTTCATTCTTCAGGTGTGGTTTATTATAGAGAAAGTATGATATGGAAAATATGAGAGGTTTTTGACAGCTCCTTTAAACAGAGCTCATGTCAAACCATCTGAAAATCCTCTACTGCCCCCTTGAGGAGCGCACAGCCCTAAACACGTAATGAATTCGGTGAGAGGGAGCTCAGTGTGCGGCCAACCCAACGAGTTTGGCTTGCTGTGCTGTCACGGCACGACAGCGACAGGCTTCCTGTGCATAGAAGAAACAAGGGTAAGACAGACAGCCAGAAAAAAGGAAACGAGAGGAAACAGAAGTTCCTCGCTGCTCGGAGTCAAGAAGATGTCAATAAAACACATAATTTACACTGAACGCTATCAAACTGATAAAAGCAGCTACGTTTTCCACCCCATTGCCATCCCAGCGACCTCCTTTGAAAAATAAAATCCCAGAATCCCCACAAGACAAACCCATTCGACTCCGAGAGCCGAGAGTAATTTTCTTTCAGGAAGACAGTTTCGGTGACGTCTTTCCATGGACCATCTCTGTACTTCCCTAATTGGAGTCTACAGGCTTTTTAAGCTCCTGCTTGCATTAGCCGTGTCTCGTCAGCAGTCTCTCCACTGAGGTGACAGTTAAAGACCTATTCCAGCCTAAAAAAAGAGCATTCCAGATGGTCGAAGACTGCAGCGGATACGTCTTAATCCACAGAGTAGCATTTCAGGGCTCTCTGCCTCAGCGAGCCGACAGGGGCAAGCGCTAATTGGCAGGAGGAGGGCTAGAAAAAAGGGACATCAATGAAGTAACGAGGTGAAGGCGTACCTGACAGTGAGGATGGGGGTTTGAACAGCCCATCGTGGCTCCTTTATTCTCGAAGATCTGAAACACGAAAGAAAAATTCATTACGTCCTTTCAAAGAACCCAGACATAACAAGCCACGGCAAACTGTATACAAGTGTACAGAAACACACTCAAACAGACAGGTGCAGACAAAACATGCACTCTGTTATTGAGACATGAAGAGATCAGAGCACACGTTGCTGTTTAAAAGGAAACATCCTGTCGAAGGGAGTTTTAAGACTTCCTGGCACCTCCCTCAAGGGTGATTTGAGCAGGATCTGCCCTTGACTACTCCACTTGATAAATATTGACTCGGCTAAAGTCATCGCTCTTCAGGGTCTGTAAATTGCAAAGATGAGGCAGCACACATGCTCTGATGTGTTTAACAGAGAGGAGATAACTACCGTTGTTATCCGAGGAGTCGCTAACTGGGATAAACTGCAAGAAATGTAGAAACGCCCTGTAGATGCTTCTCGGAATGGACTGAACATTGCAGCACCCTAAAATAATGATTTGTTGTTTCAACACAATCTCATCCAATTATTTTATGAGGTGGAGAATTTGTATGAATTCATACAATGTGATTTGTACAGAAGCACATGATTTTATGAAAAATTGAAAGCATCTAAGGGCCAGATTTACTAAACAGGGCAAATTAGCGTTAGAGCGCAAATCCATAAAAGCACACATAAAAAAAACCCAAAAAAAAACAAAGAACACAGATGCAACATCTCATTTCCATTCCAATCTACCAAGAGCAGCACAAATTACCGCCTGCTTTATGGCATGCTTTTTTGGGCGTTAAATAATGCCGCAAATAGCACTGAACTGACGAGTGCAAATCTTAGTAACTAGTGTTGCGTGATTCATTTAAATACTCTCCTCCCATAAATTTACAGATCGAAAGGGAAACTCCTACAAATGCATATTCAATAAGGTGAGTCGCAAAAATAATGTCCACGCCTTTTCAGCGCTAATTCTTCACTATGTGTCTTTAGTAAAGCCTGACAGTAGTTTTTTAACATCAAATGAGGGTTTGCGCTGAAGCAAGCTGATAGTAAATCTGGCCCTATAACTCTAAACCTAACCCCTAGAGGGCATAACGGTAGCAAGATTGTATTTAAATGCTGAATGCACACGAACGCCATCACAATGTCGTAATTACGAGTGGAAAAAACTAAGTTTTTTTTAAGTCCTGAGCTTCTCAGGTGTGAGTGAGAAAATATGAGAGGTGCAATACATGCAGTGGCTCTACTGATGGTAAATTTGATCAAATAAATGATTTTTTATTTTTTTATTTTAATTTTTAATTTTTTTTTCAATAAAACTAGCTAAATCGCACGTACAAAAGGCAACAGTATTGTAGAATATACACTGCCTGCCCCCCCCCCAAAAAAAAGTTTATTTCATAAAATCATGAAAAAACAAAAATATAGACTCAAAAAGGCAATTATAAAAGGTAAGATGCCATTTTGCTCCAACCAAAGTGACTTGCACACACCTGACATAATTACTTCTTCCCAACTCAAACTTCCCAGGACTTACCATAAGCAGATGGTACAAAAAAAAAAAAATACAAATACAAATTAGATTGTACAAATTAATTCACATGAATCAGCCAAAATGTAAAAGTTACAAATTGCCATGAGAGTGTGCTGGTTTGTTTGCATGTGCATCTTTCAACAAATTACTGAAGAAAAAGATTTTTGTAGGGAATTTTTAACATTGATAATGAAAACAAGATGAAAAAGACATGTCATGAAACGGTTTTTAATTAAGTTAACTTATGACTTTCTCACATCAACAAAAAAGCACATTGTGTCCTAACTTGGCGTGACATTAAAAATCTCCAAAAACAAGTAATTTGTTACAACACGTGACACCACACAATGCAATCAGAACATATTTTAATGTTTAATGTTTAATATGCAGCTGTGTAGAATTACTGTATAATTTGAACCAATGAGATTTCACAGTGTGGACTCAGCACAAGGTGCTTGTCACAATCCCAGGTTAGGACACGGTGTTAAGTTACAGATTCAGTGTCCCTGGAGTAACCTGAGGTTGGCACTGTGCCATAATGCTGCAAGTCTGCAGCAATGCTAGCTCAGCAAAAGTGCTGAAGGTGCTTCCTTTTGCCATGAATACATAGATACATGCACTCGAGCAACCTTGTGAACCATAAAATAACAAACTGGTCAGTCTATAGCAGGGGTGTCCAATCCTGCTCTTGTAGGGCTACATTCCTGCTAAACTCTGCAGGAAGGTGGCCCTCCAGGAACAGGATCGGACACCCCTACTTTATGGCCTAATGAACTTTACACTGTCAGAACACTGTGCAAAAACTGTACCTTTAGGAATACAACAGCTTGTCACCGGGACAAAACCCTTAAAAGGGACAACTTTGTACCTTATTTACCTCTAAAAGGTGCATGTTAGTACTTTAGTGTAGTAATATGTACCCTTAAGTAGGGTGCTATGAAATCCGTTATTTTATTTATTTTTTTTTTTCCGTTTTAATCTTCCAGGATTCCGTTTTTTCCATTTAAATTTTTCTGGACTCCATTTTAATGATTTAATGATCCTGTGAAATTTAATTTAATTATTTATTTATTCTGGTAATCAAATGAAGGGATAAAACTAATTTATCATCAAATGAAATGAAATTTATTTTGGCATGCACAACAGAGGTTTATGGTTAAAATTAAAACACTGAAGAAAAATTGTGATTAATCGTTAACAATAATGTTTTAATAATCATTTATTAATAGCAATTATTATTATCATTGGGATGTGCATTCTACTTTAAAACAGAAAAATATTTCTCTCACAATTTCTTAAAGTTAAAACAAACTTTTATTTTGACAGGTTGCTGTGAAGACCTTAGCTTCTGTGTGTGTATATAATATGACCATAGTTATGTTAGATAGATTTAAGTGTACTGACCTAATTGATTTATTCATCCAAAATTTAACCACTTCCATGACATCCCGCATTATATAGCAAATTCCATTTTAGTGACATGATTCTGTCCCTGTTTTCCGCATCGTGGAAATCATAGAGCTGTACTGATAGCTCAGTGATTGTCCTTTCAGGAGTTCGAACCTACAACCTTTTGTCTACCAGTCCACAGCTTTGACCACTTGACTACACCTTCCCATTCTGTACTTCACATGATTATGGAGATCATTTTAAAGGGTTAGTTCACCTCAAAATTAAAATTCTGTTATTAATTGATTGATTGGTCTAATTTAAATCCAAAAAATAAGACTCATTACCCCTTAGCTAACTGCTAGTTGTTCAGACTAGTTCTGTGTTCAAGACACAGTCTTAACATAGAGGCTATGTTTATGCAACTGGCCCCGGTTATCCAAAAACATTTGAGTTTGTGTTTCTTTCACATACATTCTTGTGCAAGTGAATGTGGGACAGTGGGTGCAATGAGATTTGCAAGTTTACTATTGAAAACGCAACTAGTAAGACAAAAAAAAAAAAAAAAGACAAAAAAGCACAGATTGTACCAAAAATTTGTGGACAAAATCCATATGTGAAGGTTAGCCAATCCTAACAGAGGCCATTTAAAAGATCATATAAAACTAAATTACAGCTGTTTTTGGCATAAGAAATATAACTAACGTTATAAGTGCACTTCAGAGAAACACATAAAATGATCAAGTGTGTAGGATTCTGTACCTTTAAGCAGAAAAACTTTGTTAAACTGAATCTATAGTCTG
>CM077266.1:22598522-22616022 GCA_039654775.1 Spinibarbus caldwelli | reverse complement strand
AGTACTAGTTAGTAATTTTAGTTCTTAAAAAAGAAGAAATAAACTCACCAAACACCTCTGGCTGCTTTGTTTTGGAAAAGTGGATGATGGTCTGAGCCTAGAACCAGTAATAATACAACTTATCAGCAAATTGTTAAAACATTGGAATGAAATGCTTCATTAACATACAGATCATAATTGCACATTAAAAGTTTTACAATTAAACTATGCAGGAACATTAACTGTCAACTTTTATTATAATGGCAAAAAGTACTGTAGTGGTATCATAATAGAAAGACTGTAAGAGAAGACAACACCACGGTAATTTGGGAAGATTTATTTATTTTTTTCCCCATGTGTTTACCAAGTCTCTTACTAAGTCTTTTATCCTCACCAAGTCTGCATTTATTTGACGAAAATGCAGTAAAAACAGAAATATTATTACTATTTAAAAGAACTGTTTATGTTGAAATACGCTATATTCACATAGAAAACAGTCATTTAAAAAAAAATAATAATAATTTTACAATATTACTGTTTTTTTTGATCTGATAAATGCAGCCTTTTCATAAGCCTTCCAGTGAAATTTTCAGCATCATTACTCCAGTCTTCAGTGTCACATGATCCTTCAGAAATCACTCTAATATGCTGATTTGCAGCTCAAGAAACATTTCTGATTATTAACAATGTTGAAAACAGTTGTGCTGCCCAATATTTTTTTCATGTTTCATATCCAGTTTTTCCATCACCATGTTAGAGGTCCAAAACATTGTTAGATTTCTGTTAGCAGAACATCCCAAATGAGTCTTATGGGACTGAATGGGACGTTAGATCATACCGGGGTCTGGAGCGTCAGGCTGGAGAGCAGGGAAATCATTGCCAAACATGAACGTGCTGTCATACTCAGGATTCACCTGCAATAAAATGGAGGAAAATTTGAAATGACTGACTTTAATCACAGTCTGATGGATAAAACATCCCTGAGCGCTCTCTTTCTTTCAGTTTGCTCTTCCTCAGGTTGACATATCTGACTAGACAAGCTGTTTCCAGCCAAACATACATCTGAACAACGTGAAAAAGAGAGTTCAAGAGTGCATGTTCAACATCTTGTCTGAATGTAAAGTAGTCTGGCAACTTTCTGTGTTTAATTAATCATTAAATAATAATGTCCAGGAACGAGAGAGTCAGCCAAGAACATTTGCCAGGCTTAAATAAACTGTGCCACTGAATATTCATCCCTGTATAACTCACACGGGCAGATGGAGAGAAATGCACGTTCAAGGAAAGGATATCACCTTATTTTTCTGCTTAGTCAGAGAATGCAGACACATCACTTTCCAGTTTCATCTGTGTTTGTAAAAAAGCTCCCATAATGCTGCAGGCTGAGCCAGAGGTGTCAACAGCTTATAACTATAAGCTCATGAATGTTTAAAATCCTGTAAATGGACCATTTTACTACAATCTGATAACTTGATATTTGATAATAGCACATGCAAATGAATTGGAAATGGCACTGCAGTGATGCAGCACAAATAAAGAATATATTCTTCTCCTCAATGAATTTAACTAAATAAAAGTACAGCAATATTCTGGGTTCAAAAAGTCAGGCTCCACTGACATCAGTGCATGTTAATATAGGACCAGATCATTATCCTGGGACACCATGACGTCTTATTACATGTTAAATGACAAAGGTGATGAGACAAAAAAAAAAAAAAATTAAATTGGGAAACAACATTAAGCAGCATTAACATTAAAAAAAAAGTTTCTATGCACTGGCTTATGAAAAGGCTGCAGTTATCTGATCAAAAAATAAAAAATAAAATAAAACGGTAATATTGTGAAATAATTTTACAATTTAAAATAACTGTTTTCTATGTGAATATAGCCTATTTTAAAATGTAATTTATTCCTGTGATCAAAGCTGTATTTTCAGCATCATTACTCCAGTCTTCAGTGTCACATGATCCTTCAGAAATCACTTTAATATGCCGATTTGCTGCTCAAGAAATATTTCTGATTATTAACAATGTTGAAAACAGTTGTCCTGCTGAATATTTTTGTGGAAACCCTGATACATTTTTTTCAGGATTCTTTAATAAATAGAAAGTTAAAAGAACAGCATTTATTTGAGAGAAAAAAAAAGAAAAGAAAAAAAACAAAAACAAATGTAAAAGTCGTTTCTGATACTTGATTAATTAAATGCTTTAAAAAAAACGACCCAGACTTTTGAACGGTAGTGTATACTTTCTTAAAATAGCAATATAGACAACATTTTTACTACTTAAATACTCAATAATATAATAAAACAACAAACGAAATACAAGCTTCAAAAATTAGCTTTTACACCCTCCATAATGCTGTATAACATTTATTGTACGTGCATGTAAACGAGACTATTGTTGGGAATTATTTTCTATGGTAACTGTCACCATGTCAAACATTTTAGATGTTGTTTTGAATCAAGAACATTCATTCTCATATATATATATATATATATATATATATATATATATATATAAATAAATAATACATTTTTTTTTTATTATATGCCTAAACTTTTTAGAATAATCTTGACATACAGATAAAGTTATGTCTCAAAAGTGAGGTGGCTTTATAACGGAGCAATAAAAAAAAAAGAAGACGCAGAAGAAGAAGAAAACATTTATTAATCAGTCTGTCTGTGAGGTAATGTTACAAAAGCAACAGAGCTTTTTTTGCTTGTTTTTTTTTTTTTTTTCCCACTCTTTTCAATTTTTCATCTCACTTCTTGCAGCGACACTCAGCAACATTCAGCCGGAAAAGCTGTCTTGCTCACCTCTCCATGAGCTCTCACGCTGCCGGGACAGAGGGGGTTGTTCGGGTCATCTCTGGAGGTTTCTCCACCTGTCCTTTCCACGGACGCTTCATCCGATGAGCCGAGACCAGAACCCAGGAGTCCCGCAGGGGACTGTACCTTCAATGCTGGTGCTCTGAAACAAATGAGATTTGATTTGAAAGGTAACAGGCACTCGGTATGTTAATTACTGAGTCACAAACGAATAATCTTTTGAACGAGTAGATTTCGTAAAGCACTTGTAAATTAATGAATTTGATAGGACAATTTGACAGTTTAAGCCAGGGGTGTCAAACTCAGTTCCTGGAGGGCCGGAGGCCTGCAGAGTTTAGATGCAACCCTAATTAAACACACCTGATCCAACTAATCAAGTCCTTTAGGCTTAACTGAAAACTGTATAGTATGTGTGTTGGAACTAAACTCTGCAGGGCCCTCCAGAAACTGAGTTTGACACCCCTGATTTAAGCAAACATAACTATCATAAATTTCCAAGCAACCTATACTTATTTTAAACCATTGTGATAAACACTAGCATGTATAAAAGTGCATCTAAAAATGTATTTTACTCCTAAAATTCCGCCTAACTAGTAAATGAGTTTGAACCGGTTCTTTGACTTGAACTGTTCAAACGAACCGATTCTATAAAATGACTCGGACTTCACACCGCTAGATAAATCACGTGATCCGCTTCACAGCCAGCCGTCACGTGACTCATCTAGCAAGCCTACTATTTCCAGCGTATTCAAACCACAGGAGCATGAAACAAATAGAGGTCATTACATCTAGATTTGACCGTGAATCATGCACAGTTCAAAGCTTAGAAAATAAATATGCATATGTGTCAACATGTAAAAACATTCCTCACCTTTAGGATCAAACGTGGGTTTAGTGATACTGTCCATCTTACTAATACAGCTTAATAAATCCCCTGAGGTTACGAAATATATCCGATCACCTGTTACAGGTTTTTAACATGATTGTTTCTTTCTAGAGTTTTCATTTGATCTTCCTCCTAAGTATCCTCAAGTGAACAGCGCTGCGCAAATAAAACGCAGTATGTGGCTTCTAAAGATGAATAACCCGAACAGTGCTGCAACTGTTTACAGGCTCCCCGAGAACATAAATCATACCACATACATAAATGCATTCACTTATTCGATATGTTTCACAATATCAATAAAATCTGTTTGTGTGTTTTGCGTATTCTAGTGGGTTATTGATGATAAAGATGCACCGCCGCACCGCCTTCTTCCGTGTCGCGCTCTGAGCGATTTCATTGGACTAGAGCTCGCCGTTAGCGGCAGCCGATTGGTCGACACAGCCGTGACGTCCCCTCACGTCATCGCCCGTCAGCTTTTATGTATGCCATGCTGTGTGTCTGAATGAAGTCTGTTTAATGTCTTTTGCAATCTTAGACGGCGCTTTACTTTTAAACAGTTATTTGTAAGATGATTAGAATTATTCTAAAAACGGTGGTGGCTCTCGGCTTTCTGGTGTTGACAGTTCAGTTCATAAGATATTGGATGGCAAATAAACAATATGTTTTTACAAAAGAAGATGTTGCCAGGTTAGCCAGACAGTATGCAGGTGAGTACACACACATAACCTGTTTCTATTCTGAAGTTACATCTGTTCCTGAGATATTGCAATAATTGGTTTCTATATATATATATATATATATACTGCAAATATACACTTCCTAGCAACACAGAGCTTCAGATGGTCATATTGTCTTCCTAAAAGAGTTGTTTAAAGTATATTCTGAGCAAATGCCACATCTAATAACATAACTGTCCAGTGATGGCTCTTTCTAGCTTGTCACTTGTCTGATAGATGTCTAAACTAAATAAAACCAGATGTGTGAGCTGTGTTTGTGTGGCACAGGGCAGGACCACGAGCAGGCCTTCTCTAAGGTGGTGGTGGAGCTGAGGAGGAGGTATCCGGGTCACATCTTGCCCGATGAGGACCTGCGGTGGGTGTTTGTGAACGCGGGCGGCTGGATGGGCTCCATGTGTCTGCTGCACGCTTCTCTCACAGAGTATGTGCTGCTGTTCGGGACAGCCGTGGACACGGGCGGACATTCAGGTAGGTCAAGAACATCTCCAGGGCATGTTTGTCCTGATGTACTGTATTGCTGTTTTGATAATCTAATGGGAATCAATAATGGGAATTGCAAAAAAAAAAAAAAAAATCAATGTGAATTACAAAAGTAAGCATTTTGGGATAAAATAATGTCACAAAATCTTAATAGACAGACATAAAATATGGCAAATTTTCTGTATTCCCAATTTTTATTTAGTTTATTTATTTTGGTGGTGGAGGTGGTGTTTTGCCTTGGCTTCTAACTAAAATGAAATGTTGTTGTTATTAATAAAATTACTAAGACTATAAAACTATATTTGTAATTTTCTTTCTTTTTTTAATTTTAGTAATTTATTGACAGTTTAAATAGTATGTGTTATTTGAAACCGATCTAAAAATTATTAATATTAGATGAAAAACATACTTAAAAATTTATATGAAAATTAAAAATGTTGCCTGTGCTACTAATTGAAAAAAAAAAAAAAGTAAATTAAGTTTAAATAACTAAAAGTTCAACTGACGTAAAATAAAGGTACATAGAAATATTAAAATTCAAAAGCTAATTTAAAAGAAAATATATAAAAATGTGAACTGAAATTAAAGTGAAAACTAAAAATATAAATGGCTTCTATAAATAATGACTAAAATAATAAATAATGACTATAAATATAAATAAGGCTATTTCAAAATCTTAGCAAAAAGCTATAATAGTGTATAAATAATACTAAAATAACACTCTTCTAATTTTAATTATTTGTGACCCTGGACCACAAAACCGGTCATAAGGGTCAATTTTATAAACATCACAAGCTGAATAAACAAGCTTTCCATTGATGTATGGTTTATTAGGATAGGACAATAATTGGCCGAGATACAACTTTTTGAAAATCTGGAATATTGAGAAAACCGCCTTTAAAGTTGACCAAATGAAGTTCTTAGCAATGCATGTGACTAATCAGAAAATAAGTTTTGATATATTTACAGTAGGAAGTTTAAAAAATATCTTCATGGAACATGATCTTTACTTAATATCCTAATAATTTTTGGCATAAAAGAAAAATCGATCATTTTGACACATACAATGTACTGTTGGCTATTGCTGCAAATATATCTGAGCTACTTATGACTGCTTTAGTGGTCCAGGGTCACATTTATGAATTATTTAATTATATATATACACACACACACACACACACACACATATATATATATATATATATATATATATATATATATATATATATATATATATATATATATATATATATATCTCATATACATCATAGGTGTGCTCCTACATTAAATACAGTTTTGCCACATTAGGATTTCTTGTATTTTCACATTCCTTTCATATTTGTATCTCCTTCAGGTCGTTACTGGGCAGAAATATCAGACACTGTAATTTCTGGAACGTTCAGGCAATGGAAAGAAGGAACCACTAAAAGCGAGACTTACTATCCAGGTACAACAACCACACGTCACCAACACACACTTCAGTCTAACAGTGCTCTGAGATCTGAGGTGTGAGATCTGCCTGTGCTTGTTCTGGCAGGAGACACTATCGTGCATGCGGCGGGAGAGGCCACATCAGTGCAGTGGAGCGCCGGGACGTGGATGGTGGAGTACGGCCGAGGATTCATTCCCTCCACACTGGGATTCGCTCTGGCCGACACCGTCTTCAGCACCCAGGACTTTCTAACACTGTTTTATACTGTACGTGTTTATGTGAAGAGTATGATCCTGGAGGCTAGCACTTTCCTCACTGACACCGGTGTCCTCTGAAAAACACACGTCCCTGTGTTAATCTGATAACTGATCACAACATCAGCTGTTGGCTTGCTAATGGAGAACCGACGACTTCTTGAATTGGATGTATGGAAAGCACTTAATGTAATTACTTTTCCAACGATTAAAGTTTTATTTTCCATACTGTACAAAGAGTTTATCAAATGTCTTTTCTAAAGGTGAAACACATCTTTGGTCAACACACTGTTTGTGGTCCAGTGTCTGTGTTTGAACGTGGCGAGATGTTTTAGCAGCTCAATACTGTCCATAAACGGTTATTACGAGGTATGGATAAAAAAATCAAAAGGTAGTTTTCTGTATTTTCAGATCACACTCTTTGCACCTTTAATATGCTGTGAATATTGTTGCTTCATTTTTCATAAGATACATTGTTCAAAACTGACATGTCTCCAGTTCAGCCTGAAGTCGCTCCAGAATAAACATATTAATTAGTATTGCCGAATAAGTCTTTTATTCATTCATTTAATCAATTATTTAAGTTATTTAGAATTATGTTTTCTGTTATGTATCTGTCAAATAAGGAATGTGACAAAAAAAAAAAGGTAATTATTTTCCATAACGTACAAAGATTTTTTTTTTTTTTTTTTTTTTTTTTAATTGACATTTACAAACAATTGACAGTGTTGTTGTTTTTATACGGAAGAGGATTAGGGCCAGGCAATAATAAAAAAAATGAAACCATCTCGAGATTAAAGTCGTTAAATTTCGAGAAAAAAAGTCAAGATAAAATGTTGAGATTAAACTCATTAAATTGCGAGAAAAAAATCGTTAAATTACGAGAAAAAAGTCGTTAATTTTCGAGAAAAAAGTCGAGATAAAATGTTGAGAATAAACTCATTAAATTACGAGAAAAAAGTCGTTAATTTTCGAGAAAAAAAGTTGTTAAATTACGAGGAAAAAAAGTCGTTAAATTACGAGAAAAAAGTCATTAAATTTCGAGAATAAACTCATTAAATTACGAGAAAAAGTCATTAAATTACGTGAAAAAAAAAGGCCAAATAAAATGTTGCGAATATACGGAAGAGGACTAGGGCCAGATAATAATAAAAAAAAAATAAAACCATCTCGAGATTAAAGTCGTAAAATTTTGAGAAAAAACTCGTTAAATTTCAAGAAAAAAGTCGAGATAAAATGTTGAGAATAAATTCATTAAATTACGAGAAAAAAGTTAAATTTCGAGGAAAAAAAAGTCGAGATAAAATGTTGAGAATAAATTCATTAAATTACGAGAAAAAACTCGTTAAATTTCGAGAAAAAAAATTTTGGGGTGAGAAAAAATAAATAAATTATATATATATATATATATATATATATATATATATATATATATATATATATATATATATATACATGTTTCCACAGAAATATTAAGCAACAACAAAAAAATAAATAAAATAAATAAATAAAACTATTATAAATTGTAACAAATATTTAAATATTCACATTACGAATTTACGAATTTTACTGGATATTTTATTAATTATATGCAGCCTTGTTGAGCATTATTCCAAATGTTTTGACCGCTAGTGTATGGAATTTTTTATATTATAATTATATAATGCATGTGTAGTTTTTCCTGCTGGTGATCAGCGGCAGTATCACACACACACACACACACACACACACACACGCTCATTCATTTGAGCTCGCTGCTGTGTGTGTGTTCATATCAGCATGGATCTCTCTTATCAAGCCGTAAGGACTGCTAATCAGGCCAGAGAAGCGGTGAGTGCTGAAATCAAGCTGTTGTTGTGGCTGTCGTGCTAAACTTTGTTCTCTATGATTTCACACGATAAACTGCACTGTGTTGAGCAAATATTCGTGTAACAGCGTGTATAGAGGAAAGAGTGTATAAATATATTAGTGTATAAATATCAGTATTGTGAGATAAACGGAGTGCCTTTCATCGTTTTTAAATAGCCTTTCGGATAAAATTCTTTGACAATTAGCAAGATGGCTAGTTAGTTACTAAATACGCGTGTTTACATTCATTGAGTGCTGTGTTGCCATAGCAACCTGTCTTCGCGCTTCCCTTAATGTAAGATTTGGCGCCATCTAACGGATAGTCAGTGGAGTTTATTAAAATATTCATTAATTCTCATATGTTCACACATATTCCCCGCAAAATAGGCTAGTAGTACTACAGCTGCTGTAAGTAACCATATTAAAGTCGTGACACATTTAGTTTGTTGATGTACGTTAATTTTAAATAAAGGTTTTATGAATTTATTTTCTTAGGAGGAGCTAAGAACAGAAACACGCAGGAGAAATTTGCTGGTTTTGATTTATCATCATTTAATGGAGGAGGGGTGAGATCTTAAAAAACATTTCTTAAAATGGCATGAACATTAATTAAATGACTCTAAACTAAAGAAAAGACAAGTAATTTCTGTTTTGACTGCACAGGTATATGGATTCAGCTAAAAGCTTAGAGAAAGAAAGCAGTTTTGCTTTATGCCGTTTTGAGGTGTGTGATAATGTTGACTTGGAGACTGTTCTTATGGAATATGAGAGTTATTATTTAATAAAGTTTCAGAAATATCCCAAACTGACAAAGAAACTGACAGAACAAGGTGAGATTTTACTCTTAAATTCTGTAAAACTTAAATATTGTTGTATTATTATTTTTTTATTATATAGAGAGAGAGAGAGAGAGTATGTTTTTGCATGTACATTAAAAAATTAATTGTTAAGCAATATATTTTGTAATAATACCTGTTAATACTATTAATAAAGGTTATTATTTAGTGTCATTTTTTCTTTATAGGAGAGAGTCGGCTCGTAAAGAGCTGTGGTAAAAGAAGGTATGTACAGTATTTTTACCACAAGAACATTCAAAGACTCAGTATAATGTTTTTATTCACCATGTGTGTATTCATTTGTGAAAGGACGTCATCCTCCAGTCACACACTCCCAAGAATCAACTCCATGCAGCGACCTCCATCCAGGAACACTGTTAAAAAGACTGAATCTAAACTAACAGGAAGAGACATCAGCAAATCCAGTGTAAGTCTACAAACATCATTTTGTGGTTTGAACAAACTATTATATTCTCTATAAACAAGAAAGAGTCACTTTGCATGATCTGTCCAGGAAGGAGAGCAGCTGACGCCTGCGGACGCATCAGGGTTCGGTCTGAATGTGTCTCCTCTCATCAGGAACGGGGCAGAAGAGGGAACACACATGAGAAAGGTCTTTCTTTTTTAAGGATTGTTTATTCAAACATTTGCCTCAAAAAAACAAAATGTTTTGTCACCATGTACTGTACTCACCTTCATGCAGTTCAAAACCCATATGACTCTCTTTCTTTCTTCATCAGGTTGATTACAGGAGTCTGATTCCTGATGCAGTTAAAGCTGCCGCTAACGACTCAGTCCTGCCCTGCACAGATTTCTCAGTAGGTCAACTGTGTGTTTCATTCAGGTTCAAAGCAACTGAAGCTCTGCTGGAAGCAGCTGTGATAGAAAATAGTTCTGAAACATCCCTCATCCTTTTGTCTGACAGGAGCGTTTGCTGAAACCCATAAGTGCCTTCATTGGGATGAACAGTGACATGAGGGAACTTGCAGCAGTTATTAGCAGAGTAAGTCAATGTTTATGAAATTACTTCCCTTGTGTGGCAGTTTGGTGCTATATTAGGGAAATATTATGAAGTCTGTCATTTTACCATTCAAGTAATATTAAAAAATACACTTAGCATGAAGACAGTTAAGCCTTTTCAGGACTACTACGATTTATTTATTTTATTTTTTTTTTTTAAATGTGATATTATTTTAATGACAGTTAAGCACATTCCCCCACAATCCTCACGATCATAAAGCTTTTTTGTTTGTTTCTTTCTTTTTTTATCTTTTTTTTTTTTTTTTGATAATTTTCATTTTCTCAATGATGATTCTTATTAAAGTTTCATTACAGTAATACAGTACAGTAATACAAAACCAGTCTGTATTGACAAAATCATGTTTTAAAATAACTCTGTAAATTGAAATTACTGTCCACACACTAACATTTTAGAAGAAAACAAATTATATATACATAAACATTTGCAAAGTGAACAAAGTACAGTAAATTTTAAAAACTGCACTTTGCAAATTTAAAAATATAAATAATATAATTATATATTTAAAAATATATATTGAATTGACAAAATCATATTTTAAAATTACTGTATGAATAAAAATTATTGTCCACACACTTAATAAAGATTCAGAGTAAAAAACTATCTATCTCTCTCTCTCTCTCTCTCTCTCTCTCTCTCTCTCTCTCTCTCTCTATATATATATATTCACATTTGTAAAATGAAGAAAGTGCAGTGAAAAAAAAAATATATTTTTTTTTTCATTTCATTTTTGTTTCATGCACTTGAAGCATTACATGTGTAACTAAGTGCAACAATCTATTTCTATTTTTGCTTCAAAATCAACAAAAAGCACCACAATTAATTGCATAGTTTTGTTTTGTTTGTTTGTTTTCACTATATGAGAACTGGGAGGGGAAATGTCATAAAAATAATGTCCCAATACAAAATATCTTGATGGGTCTAAAATAAGCTTCATCTTCATTCATTTGATTTTGATGTTTCACACATTTATACAATATTTTACTTTTAAAGACAAAAATACGACAATCAGATAAATTTCTGATAATGAAATATACCGTGCCATTCCAACACTGATTCTGGCAGGAGACACTATCGTGCATGCAGCGGGAGAGGCCACATCAGTGCACTGATTCTGTTTTATAATATAGTGTGACACATCCCAATATCATTGTGTGTGTGTGTGTGTGTGTGTGTGTGCGCGCGTTTTTGTGACAAATGAGGACATAAATTTGTAGAATGACACAGGTATGACATAGGTATTACAAGGTGAAGGTGACTTTTCAGGACATTGCCCCATGTCCCCACTTTTCAAAACGCTTATAAATCATACAGAGTGTGTTTTTTTTTTGGGGGGGGTAGAAATGCACAGTCTCCTGTGAGGGCTAAGTTTAGGGGTAGGGTTGATGTAGGGCAATAGCATATACAGTTTGTACAGTATAAAAACCATTACGCCTATGGGATGTCCCCACTTTTCACAAAAACAAACGTGTGTGCGTGTGTGTGTGTGTGTGTGTTCAGATACATACACATGCTGGAACATGTATTATTGAAGCACTCCATTTCATCTTTCTCTCCTGTCTCTCCATAAAGGATATCTATTTACACAACCCCAATGTGCGCTGGAACGACATTATAGGCCTGGAGGCTGCCAAGCGATTAGTCAAAGAAGCTGTCGTCTACCCCATTAAGGTGCTTGGCTGCTAAACACTTTGATATTTCTCAAGCTGCCGCTTGCCTTCGATTCTGAATACATCTCCACTAACGGCTACAGGAAAGCCGGGCTCAGGGTTATTTCTTAAGATGACATGAAATCTATACCTGAATACCATCCAATCTGACCGCTCACATCTCTGCCTCATCTCTGGCCTCTCTGCTGATGACTACAAATCCACAATACGCTCCTGACAAACAGGAAATGCAAACATTATTTGTCTTCCCCGACTCAATCATGTGGTGAAGGAGCCTGCTGTCATACAGAATTACCTGGAAATTCTGCTTGCGCAGCTTATTTTTGCTTGTAGCACATAAAGTAAAAATTGTATGAAGAATATGATTACATCACATTATGCTAAAGGACATTTTGAGGCTCGGTTTTGTCAATACTTGGACCTTATCATGAATTAGATAAGATAAAGCGGTGTCTGACAGTTAACTGGTCGATGAAATATTAATTTTTGTTATTCACCTTAGCGTGAAGTCAACAAACAATATTGATTATTCGTGAAATCTCCCTAGCAACCACTTATAACACCTCAGTAGCCAAATAACAACCATTCAGAGCACCACAGCAACCAACTAGCAACCACCCTAAACACATTTTCAGTGCCTTAAATGTTAGAGCACAACAGCAACAGCCTAGCAACACTCTTACAGGCACTCAGAAAACCTTAGCAGCGACATAGCAACACCCTAGTAACCAGCCGGAACATTGTAGAAACTAACTAGCAGCTATCCAGAACACCCTATCAATGCTGTAACAGCCACCCACAACACCAATGCATCTCTCTAGCAACCACATAGAGCATCATGGCAACAGCCAGCCTAGCAACACACCTAGAAAACATAATAGAAAACACCTAGCAACTGCTTAGCAAATACCAAGAACACTTTAGTAATATGCCAAACAACAACAACCTAGTAACCATGGCAAAGCACCATAGCAACCACCCAGCAACTCCTCAAAAGACCCAAGTGACCACCCATAACACACTAGTAACCAATTAATAACCACTCAAAACAATGCTGTAACAACCAGAGCACCACAGCAATAACCTAGCAACACACTGATAGCCATCCAAAACACCCTAGCACATGCCTAGCAACCACCTAGCAATGCACCCAGAATTCAATATCAGCTTTCTAAAAAACACATAGAGCACCTTAGCAACAACCTAGCAACATATTTGCAGCCATTTAAAACACCTTAGAAACTGCCTACCAATGTCCAAGAACCCATTCAGAATACCCAAGCAACACAAATCCTAGTAACTGTGACAAAGCACCATAGCAACCACCTAGATGTGTACAGCCACTTAGAAAACTGTAGCAGCTGCCTAGCAACACCCTAGTGACCACCACCAAAAACATTATAGCAACCAACCGGCAATTGGTTGCCAGAACACCCTATCAAGTATCTAACAGCCACCTAAAAGTGTCTTAGCAACCACCACCACAAAAAAAAAAAAAAGAAAACAGCGAAAACCTAACCACATACTTGCGATCACATTAAGGACATTTTAGAAATGACAAATAGAAATCACCCAGAACAACTGTCTAGAAGTACCACCTAGCAACACCCAGATAACCTAGAAACACCCCAATAACCACCTAAAGCACCATAGCAACCATCTAGTTCTAACCACTATCCACCTACCCTCTTATTTTTTTTCAGTATCCGCAGCTTTTCACTGGAATTCTGTCACCATGGAAGGGTTTACTCCTGTATGGACCACCAGGTCTGACCTTTCTGTTTTCTGTTTGTGTAAATCCATTTGTGAAAATATGAATATTCAATCCCTGAATATAAAATATAACTCATTTTGCGTGTAATGTGATCTTAATGTGATGACTGCCCCTCAAAAATCAGGCACAGGAAAGACGATGCTGGCCAAAGCTGTAGCTACGGAGTGCAACACAACATTTTTCAACATCTCCGCATCCAGTATTGTCAGCAAATGGAGGGGAGACTCTGAGAAGCTGGTTCGGGTCAGAAGAGACATTATTTTCTCAGATTTTATTGTTTTATGAGATGTGTGGGGGAAAAGGTTGTGCTCAGCGAAACACTGATTTTTCTCATGTTATGATTCTCTACAGGTTTTGTTTGAACTGGCAAGATATCACGCTCCATCCACCATTTTCTTGGATGAGCTGGAATCAGTGATGAGCCAGCGAGGGGTTGGCCAAGGGTGGGCATGAGCCAGTAACTTTCACTGGCAGTAAGATTATAAACAACCTAAAATCTCACTCCTAGTACACAATCCATAACTATTAAATTACACAATTTCTGTTTTGCTCTTTCCTTCTCTTTAAGAGGTGATCACGAGGGCAGTAGAAGGATGAAGACGGAGTTACTAGTTCAGATGGATGGACTGGCACGATCAAACGATCTTGTGTTTGTGCTTGCTGCCTCAAACTTACCTTGGTGAGGAGTGATTGTGAGGAAACAATATCATTTTTTCTTTTGTTATGGTTTTCTTTATAATCTCTCTAATCTCTCTTCAGGGAGTTGGACCATGCCATGCTGAGAAGACTAGAGAAACGGATACTGGTGGGTCTCCCATCTGCCCCTGCCAGACAAGCCATGATCAGTCATTGGCTGCCTCCAATTAGTAACACAGGTGGGGTGGAGCTACGGACAGAGCTGGACTATGGCTCACTGGCACAGGTGAGAGAAAACATGTGACTGAGGTACATTCACTAGATAGATAGATAGATAGACAGACAGATAGACTGTGCTATTGAGACAATTGTCCTGATATGTTCATGTCCTGGTATTTCAGAAGACAGGAGGTTACTCTGGGTCAGATATCAGGTTAGTGTGTAAGGAGGCCGCTATGAGACCTGTGCGAAAAATCTTTGACGCCCTTGAAAATCACATTGAAGGTAAGAAATATGCCACGTCCTGCTCTGAACGACATTAAACTGCTGTTTCATCACGAAATCCTGTTTTGCCCACAATTCACAGTCTCCATTACACCATGCATCTTCACAGGTCAGTCCAATATGCCGGTTATTGAACTAGAAACTGTGACCACAGCAGATTTCCTGGAGGTGATTGCTCACACCAAACCGTCAGCCAGATGTCTGATGGATAGATACTCGGCCTGGGAGAAAGAGTACGAGTCTGTCTGACACATGATCTCAGCATAATGCATGGACTATTATTACAGCAACCAACAAATGTTTTTACTGCACTACTACCTACTCTTTTTTTAATGGCATTGCTGTGTTTCTCACTAGAAAAACATTTTAAAGGAAATATTAAAAACTATTTTAAATAACAGTTTGTTTTCACAGTTCATGTTTTGATTTTGTTTTATTTCTTTTAAGTACATCAGAATAAATGCATAGGGAGTGCAGCGACATTATAAGGGACAGTTAAACAATAATCAAACTACACAGTACCAATATTACTTTTTCTTTTTTGTCAGTTTTCCAGTTATTTAGATCCTAAGAGATTTTCAAGTATATGATTGACAGCCTCTGGAAAGCTGTCACACATCAGGTGAGGTGGTGGGTTAATTTTACCCTCATCACCAGGTCTGTATTTACCTGCAAAAAAAATTAAAAGAAGATTACTTTTATGCAGCAAAAAAAAAAAAAAAAAACTATGACTACTACATTATGAAAACACAATTGCATATTAAGAATGAGGCCTACCAATTTTCACTAAAATTCCCAGCATTCCTGCATTCTGTGCCCCACCAACATCATCTCTGGCATCCTGTACAATGACAGTTTGGTTGGTGACAGATTAAATTGTAAGGCAAACTAATTGTATTCAATTTTTTTCCCCTTTTTGTATTCAATATTTCAACAAATAAACAATAGAACAAACAAACAAAAAATACATAATATTTTGCATGAAGAAAATTAAGATTTTTGCATTGTGATATTTGCAAGTTTTTTTTATTATTATTTTTTTTTTTTTGGAGTGAAGTATAATCTATCTATCTATAATCCAAATATTACAGTCCTATGCATATTCATACTCACGTCTCCTATCATCACAGCCTCCTTGGGTGAGTTGTTCAGGTCTCGTAAGGCCTCCAGGAAGAAAGGTTTCTCTGGTTTACCCACCACTGTGGCCTGGGTGTCAGTCGCGTACTCAAGACCTGTCACAAATGGACCCGGTCCCAAAGCCAACCTGTCCTTCCTTTTATAGTATCGTGCTTTATGGATGGCAATGAGGAGGGCACCATCTAAAATGAGTCTGATTAAATGAGTCTGATAATATTAGAAGCAATATTTCAACCACTCAGTGGGAGAATTCAAATATTTACATGTTGTTTTGATGGTCTATAAATATCTTCCAAAATTGTTTACCGGAAGGCTTTATTGAGTGTCTGGTAGTTGAAGTGGTCAGGTGCTAATCCAATCACAACAGCATTAGGATCTGAAGTTTCCAAACCTGAAACACAGGAAAGTATGAGACCAACACACACCATTATGAGACAAACATGGAAAACATTTTTTTTTATTTTTTTTCCAAAGATCTTCATGTTTTCTATATGAAAAACATGGAAAACAAAGATTTATTTATTTATTTAATTATTTTTTTGTAAATTTTCCAAAATATTTATTTTTCCTATTTTTATTTATTTATTTTTTTTTTTTAAATGTCAGTGCTTTACTCATTACTTTGACGCTAGGGTGTATCATGGTTGCCCAAGTGTTGTTAACTGGTTGCTAGGTGTTCTAAATGTCAAGTCTGATCTCACTCAGATAAGCTGTATGAATGAACAGGACGCTGACCTGTGAAGTCCTCTAGAGCGCTATCCTCCACCAGCAGTAGGGGGCGATCTCCTGCTCCTGAAGATCTCCTGCTCCTGGAGGTCAAAGTTTAATCGACACAGTCGCTCAAACAGGGTCCTCTTACATTCCTTCGTGGTGTTGGTCACAAATTTTACAGTGACTGGAGCCTGTCTTAATCTGGACAAGTACATGTCTAATTAGTTTCTATACAATACCAAACATGAAATATCTCAACTACATTACAAATGGCACTGAAATAGTTATAAAATGAAATAGTCATTTGCATATTTGTTATGCTGATATCAGGTTAGCAGACGTCTTTAAGCAGTGTGTTTGAAATAATACCCATTTGTTGATACAGCATCCTGTCAATTAGTTGATTTTAATTGATTTATTTGTTTTTAACTGTTGATGAACTGATAGCGATTTATATAGGCCTATAACTTAAATTCAAAGATCAGTCTTTTAGTCTATGCTGTTTATTAGTTGATACATGAGCAAAACTTCAAGAAACATTATTTGAAGTGGGCTTCCCATCCGTTAAACGCAATAAACTTTGTGCTTTGTTTATTTTGATATGAAAAATATCATTTTATCAAGAAATTCAAAAAATACATGCCGTTTTGATGCTGTTGTAATGTAGCATTACAGATCGCTCTAAAGGTGCCAGTCTAAATGGCAGCACGGATCGAGGTGAACCGATCATCTCTCCCTCTTTACTAC